>VNJU01009765.1:0-84649 GCA_008042675.1 Drosophila seguyi | reverse complement strand
TTCGAAGTGACTCAGAAAGTGTCGGGCAACCGAGACTAAAGCATCCTTGGGCCACGGATGCAGCCAGTCAATGGTGCAGCCGGAGACCAAGGCGGGAAAGCGCTGCACTCGCGACCGGAATGTCTCGCCCACGGGCGAGAAGCAGAATGCCACATGGAGATTGGTGCAGGTGCGCGCCAAAAAGAAGTCCATCACACTTTCCGGGGTCGCTGTTTTGCGTTGATTCTCGCGTTTCATGACCGGCGTCAGTTCCTGCACGATTTCGGCCTGCTCATCGCGCGAGAATAGATTTGATATGACGCCGCTCGAGAGTATGTTGTTCAGATACTCGAGGAAACCTTCCTCCTTGATATCCATGTCGGTGAAGAGAAAGGTCGTGCCCTTGCCCTGAACGCCGCAGGTACGGTAGAGCAGCTTTAGATCCTCCAGAAAATTGGCCACGTTGTACGAACGCGTCAACGCAATTTGGAATGTCTTGTAGCCAGCTATGAACGATGCCAATTTCGTTAGCGACTGTTTTCCTGAACCGCCGACCCCGACAAGCATGACCGATCCCCTCGGATGCCGAATGATGCGGGAGATCTTCACCAGATGCAGCATTGCATCCGGGAAGAACACCAAATCCATTCCCGACCCTCGCACCATTTCGTTGAACTGGGCAAGAAACATGACGAGACGCTCTCGGAGCACTTCGTGTGAGTTTACCGGTTCGTAAACCTTGGGCAGCTCCATATCGGTGTCCTCGCCCTCCTCGCCAGTCGGCTCGGGGGCGTCGCGCATAAAGTCGACGAACACCGGATTGGGCAGGATCATCTGGGAGTGGGCGTCGCCCAGCTCCTCGCGCACGAGACAGGCCAGCTCTGAGCCGAACCACTCCTTGTCCTGGAACGTGGTGAAGCGATCGGCGAATACTCGGGTGCACTCGTGCTTCCACAGCGCCATGAGGACGCTTTCGGAGGTGATCACCGTGGATAAGGTGCCTACCATGCCCTGCCAAATGCGCGATAAGTCGCGCAGACTGAAAACGTAGTGGAATTTGGCTGGCGTGGGCAGCAGTTTCTCGCGCGTGCGCTGCCACAGATGGCGGGTGACGACGATCAGCTTCTTGACCAGGCTGCGGATCTCGGGCACGAAGCCGCGCTTGGCGTTGTAGTGACCCTCACCGATAACGCGGAAGATCTTATCGATGGAGTCGTTGTCGGGGATGTTGCAGTTGAATACGCAAAACTGGCGCTTCAAGCGGGACGGTATATCGTTTCGACCGCCGCCTGGCAGGCCCATTGCCGCCACATACTGCACATCCACAATGGTGGTGAAGTCGCCTGGCTTCTCCAGGCTGTAGAAGCCCTTCATGTCCATGGACTGGCGCACAATTTCGTTGGTGATCTGGTCGCCCCACTCATTGATCTCGGGCAAATTGATGTCGTCAATAAAGACGATCAATTTCCGGCCACCGGGTGGCCCGAAGGTGACGCCAACGCGTTTCTCCACGTAACTCTCAATTGTGCGCTGAAACTGGTATGGACTAGTGGCCGACGAGAAATTGAATGATCGACCCATGTACGTTTCAACGTTCATCTTCTTCATGAAGTTCTTCATGATCACCGTCTTGCCCGTGCCCTGCTCGCCAATCACCATCACGGCGCGCTCCTGATTGGCTATGGTGCCGATCAGGTAGTCGATGCGCACATTATCCACGATGGGCACCAAAATGCTCAGGTAGTCCGGTGTGGATAGCTCCGGATACATCTAGGGGGTGACGAGCGTCTTCCACGACTGCCACACGCCCCGCCAATTTTCAAGATATTTGCATAAAATTTTAAATTTGACCATTTGGTATTATTTTAGAATTTCGGTTTTAATTTTATCAAAATCGGACCACTATATCATATAGCTGCCATAGGAATATATGTATCTCTTTGGCTTTGTTGCTTGCAACATTTTTCGCCAGCAACATTCTGCACTGGCAACATTTATTTTATGACAGTACCCGAGAAAGCGAAAAAGTCAACATTTTTCTTCTTCTTCTGCTAACTACTGCAAGGGTTTTTTATTTAAAGCACGGTATCCAGACAGAAGAACACTGTTCCAAAGCAGTGAGAGAGAGCGAGAGGCAAATAGTTTGGATCAGCTTGTCCCCTAGGTCTTTTTCTTAGCGCGGTATCCAGTTTAGATTCGAAAATACTAGAAAGGTGCAAGATTTAAGAGATTATTTAAAGGCGCACATTTTTAGTATTTCCATAACGCGTCGAAGAAAAGAATAAACATTTTAATAAAACAGATTGTCCCCGATGTTTGCCTCTCGCTCTGCCCTTCACATCTTTCAAAGTATGGATCCCGCCACGAACAATAATTCGTAGAAAAGTCGAATCCAGGAGTTAAAAGAGCAAATGCAGTCTTAAATAAATTTATGTAGGCAAATACAATACTTTGGAATTTGCACAAATTTGCATTAAAGAGACCTGGGACGAAAAAATAAAATTAAAAATAAGAATGTAGCGGACAATCAAAAATCGCCCACCTTTGCATATTGTTATGCAACTAGTACAGCTTTTCGCAGCTTCTTCCTCCATTATAATGGCCACTGGTGCCATCATGTTTCTTCCTGAACGGGACATGGAACTCAATTCCAATCATCCGAGTTCCCTCCACATGTACTGGGAGCTGTCCAAGACAGGCGCAGCCGCCGGAAGAATAAGGGACAACTATTAATATCATCAAAAGATGAACGTGTCTATTGTTTCAAATATTGCCGGCTGTCAACAAAGTATGACCTCATCATTGGCGCTCAAAAATTGCCGAACAACAAGTAAAAGGAGCGGTCACACTTCAAAAGAATAAACATTTTTCAGCTGGATACCGTGCTTAAGGTTTCATTTTTGCCAAGCAGTGAGGCGAAACATGTGCAAAAGTAAGCCCTTGCTGCAGTTTATAATAAATTCAAAATTTAACAATATAACGTTTCTTAAATTACTGGCTTACCCTTGTTACCACCGAACTTTATTGAAAACGCTTTTCATAAAATTCAAGGTCGAGTTTTTATGTTTGATTCTAAAAGAGTTTTTTTTTTAATTTTTAACATATTTTGAAAACATTGCATTAAAAAGGTAATAGCTTTTAACGTAAAATAGCATAAATATTAGCCCAAAATATAGTTGATGCTGTATTTCATACAAATTTTTGGGGACTTATTTCATTTTTCCATGTGTAATTTTTTTTTAAGATTGGGGAGTTATTTTATTTGTAAAATCGGGGAGTTATTTTATTATGAAATAAGTCCCCAACATTTTGGGATGTTTTTAATTTTCTTGATACTTATGACATTACAGATTTTAGGTTAGGTTAGGTTAAATCGGAAGGTCCTCACGGGGCCGCGCATAGGCCAGTATGGCCCTTAGCTATCCTAAAGTTCCTGTATGGACCTAGAGAGTGTTCGCGCGGTTTTCGAAATCTTTAAGGATTGACGTATTTTTCGCGAAGGCAAGTAGTTCGCCTGGCTTCTTCTTGGAGGCATCTTCTAGCGATGCCAGAACCGGAGCGCCCAGGTACTTCATTTTTGCCCTTGTTAGGGCTGGACACTTGCAAATGAGATGCTCCAAGGTTTCTGTTGCCTCAGATTCATCACATGTCCGGTATTACAGATTTTATTGAGACTTATTTTTTTGTTAAAAAAATTAAATAAGTCCCCAAATTGTATCAAATCATATCAAAAAATTATTTCATATTTTGCTTGGGAACTTATTTCATTTATAGCGCTGTTAAAAGCTTATTAATTGTGCAAGTTTTAAAAGTAGAAAAAATGTAAAAATACCAAATGAAGCAAAACTTTTTATATGCAATCGTATTCTAAGTAGTTTGTAATATATGTTTGTAGGTTTTTTACAGTAGAAATAGTCTTTTGGTTAAAAATTGTAACCATACAATTCAAGAAATGTTAATGTATTCTAATATTACCATTGAGCTACAAAGTGATTCCAGCTCCAGCCACATCTAAAACTAGCTCTATGTTGTAGAGCATTACAGTCTAATTATATTCTGAAGTATAAAAGGGCACTTTTAAGTCATATTGCAGAAAAATCGACTCTCCTAATTTGTTTCCTTAAAAATTATAGAGCAGAATCACAGCATGCTGCATGTGATTAGCCGCATGTAATAAATATGCTGTGATTTGGCTTGAAAAAATTATCGTAAAATGACAAGTTTTACACAATTGTATTATTTTTCAATGCTAATCATAATTAAAAACAAGAAAGGAAGCTAACTTCGGCATGCCGAAGCTTAAATACCCTTGCAGTAATTAGAAGAAGAAGAAGTAAAATGCTGCTAATTTTTTGGCTTTCTCGGGTACTGTCATAAAATAAATGTTGCCAATGCAGAATGTTGCTGGCGAGAAATGTTGCAAGCAACAAAGCCGAACAGATACATATATTTCCATGGCAACGCAGTGAAGGAGACATTTCCGACCCTATAAAGTATATATATTCTTGATCAGCATCAACAGCCGAGTCGATCTAGTCATGTCCGTCTGTCCGTTTGTCCGTCTGTCCGTCTGTCCGCCCGTCCGTCCGTTTCTACGCAAACTAGTCCCTCTGTTTTGAAGCTATCTGATTGAAACTTTGCAGATAGTCTTCTATATGCTCTCACTACTATATAAGTCTTAACCGGCCGGATCGGACGACTATATCATATAGCTGCCACTGGAACGATCGATACATTTTAATGAAAATATCTATAACTTCGCCAATTTTTAAGATATTTGCATAAAATTTTAGATCCGACCATTTGTTATTATTTTAAAATTTCGGTTTTAATTTTATCAAAATCGGACAACTATATCATATAGCTGTCATAGGACCGATCGGAAAATTTTGAGAAAAAATCTAACTAAGGCAATTATCCACGTATTTTCATAAAATTTTAGACATGTCCGTATTATTTCAGAATTTCGGTTTTAATTTTATCAAAATCGGACCACTATATCATATAGCTGCCATAGGAATATATATATATCTGTTTGACTTTGTTGCTTGCAACATTTTTCGCCAGCAACATTCTGCACTGGCAACATTTATTTTATGACAGTACCCGAGAAAGCGAAAAAGTCAGAACATTTTTCTTCTTCTTCTTCTAATTACTGCAAGGGTATTTACAACTTCGGCATGCCGAAGTTAGATTCCTTTCTTGTTAATTATTGCTATAAATGCCCTTTGTGGGCTAAATCCAATATCACGGGCTTTGCGTCAAATCCTTTTAATAAAACATTTTATCCTCGCTAAAAAAAAATCCTTCGATGCTAAAAATGTTTTGTTTCTTGTCCTTCCATATCTAGCTTTTGAAATAATTAAATTCATTAATTTCGCTGCGAAATCACGGCTGTTTTCTTTCTTGATCTGGAAACGCTTTTACCCGTTTCGCTCGTAATATTTATCTCATTTCGCGGGTGCGAAAGCGAGCTTTCAGAAAATTTCCCTTCTTCTATTCGCGCTCCCTTTTTTATATGGAAAAATTATCTTATATCAGTACCGACTTTAATAACTGGATACCGAGCTATAGGAAACAAAACCAAAGGATTTTTACTTGAACGGTTTTAGAAATATTGATTTTTAAAAAAGCATACAATAACCTTTACTGTAGACGACCGGCTTTACATACATTTAACTATTCAATTTTAGAACGCGCCAGGCTAAAACGAATATTAATCGAAAAACGTTTCGTAAACGAATTTGATAACCAAGTATGACCAGTTAGTGACCTTTCGGAAACGATAGTGGAACTTTCTGGTATCTCTAGAAAAGAGAAGGCGGCCACACTGCTCAGTTTTTGTGAATGACAATTTTATTCAGCCGAATTGCCTTTTTTGTAACGAAAACAGGCTGTCAGTCAATAGTCCCGGCTCCTTAAACTGTTAAGCAGATTTTCACAAGTGACAACATAATGTCGGCAGCAGCAGGGTAAGTAAAGTCTGCTGGTGCGGCCCCATTCCCGGTATTATCGGGAGTTCTTTTTGTGGCTTCTTTGTGCGTCGCGTGCTTTATTGCGGCAGCGGCGGCGTCCATTTTCGACCGCCTAATTGGCCTCTGGCGACAATCTATCCGTTCCGTGCTGAAGGAGTTCCGCATGGCCGTCGACGGTTGTGACGGTGCTTTGTGGTGGGCGTGTCTCTTGCGCATCTGCATTGCGATATTTCTGGGCCAAATCGGAGAAGCAGTATTTGAGGTTATGTCTGGCTTCGCAGATTTTCGGCATGGACTTTCGGCCGGTCAAATCGTACATATATGCAAATGGTAGCCAGCGGCATTTGCATTGGCCTGTCCAGCGGGCTTCCAGAAAATTCGTCGCGCGCTGTCATGACAACCGTACACCCTACGCGGCGACCACCCTGCACCGTACTCCTTGAGTGGTAGTATGTTTGTGTTTACCTAATAATGCGCTCTTTTCAGCTCCATACCGCCTCCAGTTTCCTGGGCTCAGCGAAATGACTTGGTCTATGTCATCATTGATGTAGAGTGCAAGGACATCGAACACAAGTAGGTGAAGCTATGAGTAGCTATTGATTCCCAACGTGAACCGCTAATCCATTAATACTAATTGCGTCCGCAGAGTGACGGAAAGCAGCTTCACCTTCAAGGGCGTTAACGTGTTGGATGCGTCGAAGAAGTACGAAGTCACACTAAATTTTCTGCACGAAGTAGATCCCGAGAAGGTGACCAGCAAGAATATTGGCCGCTGCCTAGAGTTCACAATACCCAAGAAGGCGGCTGGTCCCTACTGGTCCTCCCTGACCACGGATAAGACCAAATTGCATTTCCTGAAAGCCAACTTCGCCAAGTGGCGCGATGAATCCGACGATGAGGAGGGTGAGTTTGAGCATCCCAGTATTATATATTGAATGCGCTCTACAACATTGGGTGCTGCTTCATTCCGCAGGTGGTGATGCCAAGGACAACGGCATGTTTGGCAATTTCCTAAACAGCCCTGGCGGCGACTGGAACAACAAGTTCGATGACTTCAACGTCGATGACGAGGAAGAGGACTCGGATGACAACATCCCCAGCCTATCGCAGAATGACGAGGAAGAAGAGGAGGGCGGCGAGGGCGACAAAAAGCCTGCTGCTTAGATGGTGTCTAGCATTTTGGCGTAGTCGTAGCGTTGGTCGAGGCGCTTATACCATTAAGTCAACACGAACACAACACTCCCTCCCGCATGCACTTCCTCAAGAAAAAGTCACCCAGCTACATCGTCCATCAAAACAACCACTCACGCATGCGTACATAATACACTATTCCAATCGAAAAGAAAACCACATTTAATTTAGATGAATATACGTATTCAGGGGAGCAATGTTAACAAGAAATAACACAAGAAACACGATGAATTAGCGCCGACAAGGGAAACACATAAGTTTTACGCTAGAAATTAACAACCGGAGGAAAGCTACAACCAATTCATTGCAAAATCCGTTTGCAATTTATTAATTTTGTTTCCTGTAAATAAAGGAAATTACAATAAAACAAAATTAAAAACCTAAAAGTGAAGTCTATTTTTAACGAGTAGTAAAGCGGACTTCCGAAAGTAGTTTTAATTTACCCTTGCAATTTGCGGAAGATTATTTTCCTACGTTGGTAAATAAACGGCGTCTATCAATTATCATTTTAATGAATTATTAAACTTTTTACAGAAATATATATATATATATATATATATATATATTTATATTATTTCTTATATGTAACTTATCTCTCAAACTAGGAAACGACTCTACGTCGAAATTGAATATTCCTGCAAGGGTATGAAAAAAAAAATGCAATGGCAATAAATAAAAGAAATGACTCAAAACGGATCAAACAATTGATAATAAAGGTACGATATAAAATTTACAAGAGCATTGTCGACGTTCGAAATTAAGCTGTTCTTGGTTCTTACCTGGCCGTCAGCCAGCCGGCGTACAGGGGGGACAACGGGTGAGAAATCGCCTGCCGTAACTGTCCGTACCGCTGGAAGTGCGACTATACTCTCCCCGTGAGGGCGGCTGGAAGCAGGTCCCAGTAGGTCATGTCTCTGCTGCGGATGCTGACGAATGGTAGTCGGGCGGGGAGAAGAAAACTCCTACCCAAAAAATTACCCCAATCCAAGGTGGAACAGCATATGCCGAGGGATGCGTATCCGGGGGGTGCTTGGACTCTAATATGCGAACTCTAGTGGACCGGCCGACCGACCCATCAGCTTAAACTAGGCTCACCACGGTATGCGGGCTCTACCGTGGCGGACCATCCCCATCCCAGCATACTCGTGGGACCAAACATGAACAATTCAAATATTAAAAATAAAAACATAGGTGACCGCCAAACCTCAAGGGCGGAAGGGGAGAACCCCCTAAATAAACTGAGCTCGAAGACGCCTAGCGGTCGAGCGCTCAATAAGGAGGAGGAGAGCTCTTCAGAGCGCCTTCATCCGGTGGCCGGAGCTCCGGGGAAGGGTGAACCTATGGGTCCGCCTTGTAGCGTGACCGGGGGCAAGTCCCTTGGCGTGACCGCAAGCGGCTCCAGAAGCGAGCCTACCCCCGGCTGCTCGGCCCAGCAACAACAGAGGAGTAAGAGCAACCTTCATCCTCGCGCGTGCCCACCCAGCCATGGAGGCGGACCCAGAGCAGGCGGGTCTCATAAGATGGGCGAAGGGCATCCTGCCAGAGTTCCAGCCTGCCAAGGCGGGGAAGGCAGACGGACCCAAGGCCCTACCATCCGACCCTGAAGCGGGCAGGAGCGCTGTTAAGCGCCAGCGGTCTGCGGAGGTGCAACCACCGCAGCCAAAGCGATCCAGGGTGCAACCCCAGCGGTCCTTCGCCGAGGTGACCAAAGGCAAGATCCTGATTGGAGTGGTGGATGAGGGCTCCAGTGACGGACAAATCCCGAGGGACCAATGGCGATGGATCGTTGGGGAACTGCACAGCAGGTTCGTGGAGGAGCTGCTGGCGTCTGGTGTTGCACTGCCTTGCTGCGAGGATGCCGATTGGCACCAGGGCGGCATAAAAGTAATCGCGTGCGAAGACGAGCAATCGGTCGCATTTTATAAGAGGACCATCGCAGGATTGGGTGAAGTATACCGAGGTGCGAAGCTCGTCGCCGTGGACTGGGACAAGATCCCCGTGGCTTACACACAAGCCAGCGGAGCCGGAGAAAATTCCTAAACTGCTGCAGCTGAGTAACCCCGACCTCCCCACCTCTTACTGGCGAGTGGCCAAGGTAGAGGAGGCCGTTGGTCCGAAGCGTCGGGTTGTCCCGACTCTTAATGAGGGGATAGTCGAGATGCTGAGTAAGAACGGGGGATTCTACGGTACGGCTTCGATAGTGTGGCCATGCGAGTTTATAAGGCCAACGCCAAGCGGGCCGATAAAGAAGACCCTGAAGTTGAGGGCCTTCGGATCAAGGAGGCACCCGAAGGTTTGTCCGATGAGGAGGACATCCTTGAGGGATACGTCTCCGAAGGGAGCGAGCTGGCGAGGGGCCTTCGTGAAGTTGGGATGTCCGAGGAGGATGACGAGCTAGTCGAGCCGATCTCGGACGCCGACATTACGGTGGTGGAGGTAAGGAAGCAGAATGTCGCTGACGTTTCTGCAGATAAACCTCCACCACAGTAAAGCAGCCTCCGCTGCCCTACTTATCCACCTAGCGGAAGGTGGTATCGACGCTGTCCTCATACAGGAGCCCTGGATCTGTGGCGACAGAATCCTAGGGTTGAGGGCTTTAGGCTGTACGCAGCCCCTACTACAGGTAAATCGCGAGCCTGTATACTCGCCAGGAAGGATCTAACTCTTTTCTTGCTACCTAATTTCAGTAATGAAGACCTCGTGACCGCATGTTTGGAGGAACCAGCCGGATCCCTCCGGATCTGCTCTGCCTACCTGGGACACGACCAGGACCCCACTCCCGAAACCCTGATGAATATCGCTGAGGACAGCAGAAGACTGGGTATGGGCCAAATTGTTGGGTGCGATGCTAATGCGCACCACCATCAGTGGGGAAGCCCTGACACCAATGACAGGGGTGAGTCTCTTTTTGATTTTATCCTTGTATCTAATCTACTGGTGGGAAATTCGGGTAACTAACCCACCTTCATTACCAAAAACCGCAGGGAGGTAGTTGATATCACCCTTCTCTCCGAATCCCTTAAGGATACCCTGAAGTCGTGGAGGGTGCTGGAGAAGCACTCCTTCTCCGACCACAGATACGTCCAATTTTTTTTCGTTGGACGTTGATGCACTACGATCAGTACACTCAAAGTGGCCCGTATGACACCAAGCACGTGCTTGTTCGTGTTAGGTGTTAGTAGGCGCGAAAAATGAAAGTATAGAAAAGGAAATTCGAGGAAGTACTACTGGCGTGCTGCCAGATTGTTTGCTTGCATGCGTACTAAGTGGGTTAGTATTAATTTTTTTAGTTTAGGAAGGCTATCTACGTTTGAAATTATTATATACAAATCGTTATAATTTGCACATAGGACTCTAAAGGGTTCATGCAGTTGAAAGGACGTTCTAAAATGGCGCAGCACTAAGGGAATATACATAGGATCTAGTATTTCTACTCGGTACGTGAAAGTTAAGCTGAGCCAACAAGTCAGCACTTTCCACGTCACCGTGGATAAGGATACATCCAATTTACGCTAGGCTTGGATAGGTTCAAC
The DNA here is from genome assembly GCA_008042675.1 of Drosophila seguyi. NCBI lineage: Eukaryota > Metazoa > Arthropoda > Insecta > Diptera > Drosophilidae > Drosophila > Drosophila seguyi. Next base: position 73,971 of record VNJU01009765.1, on the reverse strand, counting down.
CCAGTCACCTTCCGGAGCCCCCGGAGGACCGACTGGGCGAAATAAAGATCCCAGCTAAGTAGGATACTAAAATCCCCTTCAGCCCCAACCAACTCGGACTACTGTCCAGAGGGGCTAGAGCACATAGTTAAAACCTTAACCGATGCCTGCGCCACGGCTCTGGATAGGTCCTGCCCCCGTAATAGGTACGGGGGGAAGACGGGAAAGAAACCACCGTGGTGGTGTAAGGGACTAGGCTGCCTTATGAAGACTACGAGGCAGTCCTTCAATCTAGCTAGGTGCGCCAACACGGACGCAGCGTGGCGCCTTTATAAATCCAACTTGTCCCTATACAATAGGGAATTAAGAAAGGCCAAAAGAAGGGCCTGGTCCGACTTTTGCTCAAGTATCCAGGATTACTCAGAGGCCATTCGCTAACAGTTTTGTATAGGACCGGACAATCACCTTTTGGGCCTTAAAGCTTGTTTTTTTGCATTTCGGACATCGTTAGACAAGCATCTGAGTCCTTTAATAATTTTTCCCGGCCTGCGACTTAACGCTTGGCGGACAGCTTTCGCTTAATCTAAATGGAGACCACCGTAGAAGGGCTAATACCAAGCTTATCGGCAACTGTGCGTTTAGAATTGCCACTATTGGTCAGGTTCACCGCATTATTTTGAAGAAAATTTTCGAATTTTTTTGTTTTAAGGAATACCTAATTGTTCACAAAAAAACTAATTCCGTCCGCAAAAACACGTTTTGAACTCATCTATAAATTCCGAAAATAGCATTAGAAGAAATTTATAGGTATATCTGGCTGATGTTTCCAGAAAAGAGATGAGAAAAAGCTAAATAGGTACAAAAACGTAAAATGTGCAAAACTGAGTTTATGCGAGTTTGTTTGGTTTTTTAATTCTAAGATTTTGAAATGATCTGATAAATTGCAGATTCTTTCCTTAATTAGTAGCCCATTAATTAAAGATAATAATAACAAAAAATTGTTGGATTCGATTGTGTGGTTGGGTTTATATTGATGGCCAAAGTCAGAGTCATGAACATGCACTCAGTTTTGCTCGCCACTGTATATGTTCTACAATGTATGCCCAGTGTTTATAAATTACTAAGACCTTTCATCGAAATTTAAAAATATTTGTATCCAAACCCTTTTTCCAAAGGATGGCAGAAGCAAGATTAAAGCATTCAAATGAAATTCCACTGTCGTAAACTGACCAGTCTTTTATTGTTATTTTATCATTTTTGGACCTCAAACGTTTATGTTTCACGCAAACTACGTTTTGTTTTTGTAATGTGCGTTTGTTTTTTTTATTTATTCCTAGGCGCTGTTTTTGTCCCAAAGAACATGCAAGTTTTTCTTTTGCATTGCAATATAAATTGGTTTTACTACAGTTACAGATTAATTCCGTTCACACTATAATTTTGAAATTCGCGCACAGTAGATTCTTTATTTGGTTTGGCAGCACTGTTGCTGTGGAAACGCGGGGAAGAGGAAGCACACTTAAAAACGCAAAGCAGTCGAAGTGTTTTCATTCGGAAAATCTGGACTTGGACTGTGAACGAACGAACATCGAACGAAGTAGCCATCGAGATGAAACCAGCTACGATTCCGGCGAACGAACGGCGTCTGGCCTTCCTGGCCGAGTGGTACCACGCGGAAGCCGGAATAATACGCACCTTCCTAATCACTTACTATGTTGCCGACAAAGCGGTTGAGGTGGTATGTCATCTTGACCAGAGTAGCCTGCATTATACTTCCTTCCTGCTGTTATCCATTGCCAGTTTGACCAGCGCAACAAGCGAACCTTCTTGCGTCGCACGAAGATCCCAGAGTTGACGCAACGCGACTTCTTTGTTGGCTCCAAGATTAATGTGTTTGGCCGCCAGTTTGACATTGTGGATTATGCTGACAATATTACGCGAACGAATCTTGCCAAATACCGCAAAAAGTGAGTATCATGGTTCACTCCCTTATCCATAATTGCAACCTTTATTCTTGCAGGGGCTTCGTTCTTTTGAAGAACAGCATGTGGACCAAGCATCTTGGCAAGTTTCTGAAGACGCTGATCGACAACAAGATTAACATAAACCACGGCTTGATGGTAGATCTCACACCAAAGATGGCCACTCAGTTCCTTTCTGGCAAGGACAAGACCAATGTCTCCAGCTCGTGAGTAGCTCAGCGCAGAAATAATTTTAATTTACTCACCGATCCAATCCTAGTGTCCTGATGAACGAGCTGCTAGCTGGTCCGGCCATTAGCCTTGAGTTAATCGGAGACAACGTGGTCGAGGTTATGAAGGCGTGCGCCAACTACAAAAGCTCGGAACTGGAGGTTTCCTCTGTGAAGCTGCCGCCCGGCCTGGAGGAGCTCTGCGAGTGTGAGGAGATTCGCTACGGATTTTACTACTCGGACAACGATAACGACGTGGTGATGGACCTGCGGTTCTTCTTCGAATCGGGCCACAACATCATCAAAGAGTGCCTGTTCCAGAACACCACGCTAGCCATCATCAAGCCGCACAGCATCAAGGACGGCCTGCTGGGCCACATCGTTTCCGAGATTCTGGCCAACGGCTTCCGGGTGACGGCTATGCGCATGATCTTGATGGCACGCATTAACTGCGAGGAGTTTTACGAGGTGTACCGCGGTGTCCTACCCGAGTACATACCCATGGTGGCGCAGTTGGCCAGCGGAGTATGCATGTGCATGGAGATTGCGTCCGTCGATCCCGACAAGCAGGCGCACAAAGAGTTCCGCAACTTCTGCGGACCCATGGACCCGGAGATCGCAAAGCTGCTGCGCCCGCACACGCTGCGCGCCAAATTTGGCAAATCCAAAGTGCAGAACGCCGTCCACTGTACCGATCTGCAGGATGATTGCAACTTAGAGCTGCAGTACATGTTTAAAATCGTCGACTAAACTAATTCATTGCTTAACTTGGCGTTTAAATATTTATTTTAGTTTAGTGCGTGTGTGAATTTGTGCGTGTCTCAATAAATTACCAGTGATAACGATGTAACCACTTAGATGCTGTCACTACGGCTTGTGCTGGGCACATCCCGATCCTCCGGATCGCTGTCCAAGCTCCGAACATAAAAGCCTCCCTTACGTTCCTGCAGGGTGTAATCAAACGCCAACAGGGCAAAAATGATAATGCATACCAGCATAACCACCGCGTAGAAGAAGTACTCGGCCACTGGGGAGCTAAGCAGCGCCACCTCCGTAACCAGAACCACGATGAGATTACCGAATGCATTGTTCAGGAACCAGGCAGCCGTTACCACAGACTTCATGGTGGTTGGGGCTTGGGTAAAGGCGAACTGTAGACCCGGAATTGAGAGCAGCAGTTCGCCCATCATGAGGAGCAGAAACTGTGGCATCTGCCAGGCTATGCTAACCGTTTGGATGGGCGAATTCTACAAAGATTTTTAGATGAAGTCGCAAAGATTCTGGAAATACATTTCTCACCGTAATGCGTTCTTGAACAGCTCCCGCACAAAAGAAAGCTCCGGCAGAAAAAATCCCGCCCACGGTCACACTGTGGAGCGGCTGCAGCTCCCAGTTTAGGTAGCGGCGCAGCAAAGGAACCGTTATGTACTGCCACAGGGGGATGAGCATGAAGAGGAATATGGGGCCGACGGCCTTGGCCTGATCCGGTTGGATGGTCACGCCCAAAACTGTGGTGTTCATTTGAGTGGCCTGGAAGGTCCAGCTGGAGTCCTGCTGCGCCAACAGGGCAAAATAAAAGGGCAGCGGGATAAACAGCTTGGAAATCTAGAGGAGATGGTGGCACTCGTTATTAAAAACAGATCTAGGAGCATCACACAACTCACTCTTAAAACCCGTGACACATCATTGACGAAATTCTCATCATAGGCTCCAACTGCATTGTGAAGCCAATAGTTGGATCGCTTTGGGGACTTGCGACGCCGCCATTTCTCTAACAAGCCCGTTTTTATACAGCCGCAAAACTTAAAGAGTATGTTGTCTGCGGTCAGCTTCTCGGCCTTGTAGAAACACTTTCCGACCAGAAAGATAACTGACATCACCGATGGGTTTTAATTAAAAAAAATAAATAAAACATTGAATACTTACACCATGCCATCAAAAAGGCACTGCCCAGGGTGCCGAATACGGCCGGATAGCACTCCGCCTTGCTGAAACAATGCGTGTTGGCCCGTACCAGCGGCGGAATAATCTTGCTCAAAAAAATACCAAAATAGTAAACGAAATAGTAGAAAGAGAAGTACTCTGCCAGGTGGACGCTCTGCTCCGGTAACTTAAACTGCAGAGCTCCCAGAGAGGTAATGCAGGCGCGAATGGATCCATTACCCACTGCTATGAACAGCAGGGCGATTGACACTAGCAGGCTAAAATTAAGAAGTGGGTGTTATATTAGGTACGAAAGAAATTCACATGGGAGTTCAACTCACACCAAGGACACAGTCATGTTTGGCAGGGATGTCAACGTGAGCAGGAGCCATCCGAACGCGTAGAGGAAACTAAAGGCCGAAATTGTGCGCACATTCCCCATATAGCTGTCTGCCAGGATCGCTCCAATAATGGGGCAGAACTGGCCAAAAAAGTTGAAGATGTGCAGCACCACCGTGGAGAAGCTCTCCGTAAAGTTGAGATCATCGCGCAGATAAAGTGCGAGTATGGCTGAAATGTAATTAATAATTAAATAATTATTAATCGGTATGCCGCCAGATCGGTATACCGCCAGCAATCTCGATTTGTTGACAATGAAATGAAGGTCGCCACTGCAATCAAGACTGTGCCATATTATGCGAAAATATTGAAATACAATAATAATAAGAAGTCAATTAACGGCCGTCTGTGCTGTGACGATGAGTGGCATAAGTGGGGTCCGGAAGGAAAGTACTATATAGAGCGAAAGCCCGATCAGAACTTTTTATATCTTGATCGAATGATATTTTGTATCAGGAAAACTGGATAAGAAAAGTTCGAATATAAATATTTTAAAAGTAAAACACCCAGTGTTTGTTGATTTTGCAATAAACAAGAAGATTCAAAATTTCTTGAATCGAAACAAAAAACTTTTACCATCGTTCCTAATTAAAAACTAGATATTGTTAGTGCTAATAAATCAATGATACAAATTTTCAATTAAGACATTTTTGCAGTTGAAGATGTCAGTGTCACTTTTATCTTACACTATTAAGAATTAATTGTATGCTTGTTTAAAAATATATAAAAATATGAAAATGATTTTTATACAAAATTGCATGTCTTGCCACTTAAACATTTCTATATTACAATGCATCTTCGACCTTTTGACTGCCACAATAAGACCGCCCTGTGTTTGCATTTCGGACGCTGATAATCCGGTCTTGGATTTTTTTTCGAGCATACAAAGCCGAATAATTGTTCTCAGGCTGCTACACTTACTGCGTATGCCATTGGCAGCAAAAGCCTCGAAAAACTTGGTGGCTAGAACGAAGAAGACGGCACGGGGATATCTGTACTCCATGCGAATAGGCGGAGGAGCAAAGCCATAATTGGGCAGAGAGCTGCGCTGCGGCCTTTTCAGCAGGGTCCGCTGCTCTCCTCTCCAATTGATCCACTCCAGATTTCGTCCGTCCCCCTGGGTTAATTCCGCCAGGGCGGGCAGGGCTGTACATAAAGGAGCATGTAATGGACGATATGTAGATTACTTGGAAGATCTTATCTTATCTGCTCTCAGACTCACTTTCTTCGCTGCCGATTTCCGTAGCGCGGAACATTTTCCACAGCCGTGCACCTAATCCGACGTGAACGAACTGAATTGCAGAGCAGAGACCTGGGCCAGTTGTTGACTTGCAAGCGCTTCGGTCTGGATCGGGTTACAGAGTTGCGGCTTTTGTGGGTCGTTTCGCCTGCAGCCACAACGCGCTTTATTGTCTTTAGATTTGTGCCGCGACTGACGACCACTTAGCAGTGCAGTCCAAGAGCTACTAACAACGCTCGAGATAAAGGGCCGTTGGGGCAATTGCTGCAGTCGCGATGCAAACAGCGCGGAGCTTAAAACTAGGGAGTTAACGCCACAGGTTATCTGTCTGGAGGCTGCTGATAAGCCAAAGACAAGCTCAGCGAAGCAAACATAGTCACGGGACCAGGCTCAGCTGACTGCGGCGATAGGGTGGACGTGTGGGTGCGAAAACAGTCCCTATAATCTGTTTTTGTACAATTGATTTTTATTAAATTACGCACAAGAAATTAAAACTAGAAGTGCTTGGAGTCGAGCCTTGTGGCTGGATATTGATGATGATCGATCCTTCGATGAATTTCGTAGTTCTTGCCGCACTTGAACCAGGAGAAGCCAAATATGGAGAAGAGCACGGAACAGTGAGGTAGCTGAGAAGCAGACCGCATCACACCAGCTTCTTGGCCTCAAAGAAGCTCTTCAGATGGCGCATCTGCCAAAAGCCCATGCAGACCAGCACGACGGTCTGGGCCAGCGACCACCAGAGCACGCGGGAATTGGTGCTTTCGCTGGTGTGGCGGAAGCGCTCCTCACGGTAACGCTGGTAGTTCTGCTCCTTGGTGATCTGGTCCACCTGGTCGAGTAGCTGTCGAATGCGCAGTTGCAGCTCAGTCAGCTTCTCCTTCTGAGCAACATTGGCGTAATCGATGGCGTGCTCGCCCACCTGGATGTCCAAATGGACGCGCAGCTGGGCCCCGCTGAACCAGGCGGTGCTATTGGAGTACATGCAGATGACGTGCTCGCCGGGTGTGTGCGAGGTAAACGACATGCGGCCCTGGGAGCTGTACACACGGGACAGCACTATCTTGTCGTCGCTATCCCGCACCTCCACATGCATTCCTATGCCGGGGGACGAGGGCATGAAGCCGTTGGAGCGCGGATCGTATAATTCCACTTTGTAGTTGACTGCAGGATTGAACAGAAATACCCGTTAGTGGTTTGAGCTGGCCTTTCGAGTTGGCAAATTGGCCCTACCTATGACCGTCGTCTCGTCGGGAACCTCCTCGATGAAGCACTTGCGCTCCGTCTCCGATATGTGAAAGTACAGACCGTAGGTGCTGTGCAGGGCGCACAGGACCAGGACCAGGCTGATGAACTGATGGCGCATTTTCGGCTTTTTGCTTTGACTTTTCCAAATGATACTTTAACAAAGTTAGGCTCGCCGACACGTCATATGAAAAAGTGCCAGATCGAAGTTAAGTGTTTGGCATATAGAGATGGTAGCGTGACGAGATTTGCTCAGAATCATTCATAAACTAATGGAATTCACTAAAAAATATTAACTTAAACTTCCAGCTTAATGCATTAAAAAACCTACATTTTCTTTATGACTTTTTAACTCCAACAGGATGTGTAAAAAATAAGCATAACTCAATATTTAAACCACCACTGGCGATATTTTTGATCACGCGTTCTTCTCTAATATAAGCTCCCCGATATTCCTTTACCCTGGCAACGCCGTCGCAACAGCTGTGCAGCTGTGTCACTTTTGTTGACGTTTACCTTTTTGCCAAAACATCGCGTGCAATCCGTTTTGTTGGGAGATAATGGACCTGATCATTCTCGTGGGGATCGCCACGGCCCTGCTAGTTGTGATAATCACTCTGTACCTTCTCCAGAAGAAAAATGCCGCCGCTACTGGTAAAAGCAAAATCTTTGATTCTCTGAAGCCTAACTAATCATTGACCCCACATAGAAACTAAGCCTGGGGTGGCTGCCCCACAACGTGGCGTCCCGCAACGCGCACAGGAGGGTATCCCGCGACGTGCCCAAATAGCCAGGAATCAGCGTAATCGACTGCGGCAAAACGCTCCGACCGCAGCTGCTCCGGCAGTTGGTGCTGCTGCGGGCCAGGCTGCTCACGCAGACTCTGACAACGAGGATGAGGCAAACGCCGATGCCGATGGAGCGCGAGTGCCCCAGGGCGCCGTTCTGGATGAGAAAATGGGTGCCAAGAAGAGGGCCAAAATGGAAGCCAAGGAGCAGAGACGTATGCAGCGGGAACAAGAGCTTCATGATCGTGAGCAACGCAAGGCGAAGGAGGCAAAGGATGACGCCGAGCGGAAGCAGCAGGAGGACATCGAGGCGGAGGTGGAGCGACAGCGTATCGAGGCCGAATGCCTGGCCAAAGAGGAGCGTGAGCGAAAGGAGCACGAGGAATACCTGAAGATGAAGGCAGCCTTTAGCGTTGAAGAAGAAGGCTTTGAGGAGGGCGACGCCGACGAAAAGGACAACCTCCTCGCCGACTTCATTCAGTATATCAAGAATAACAAGGTGGTCCTTTTAGAGGATCTAGCAGTCTCCTTCAAGCTGAAGACACAGCAGGCCATTGACCGCATTCAGGAACTGCAGGCTGATGGCACCATCACTGGTGTCATCGACGATCGTGGAAAGTTCATCTACGTTTCGGAGGAGGAGCTTGCCGCGGTGGCGAAATTTATCAAGCAGCGTGGCCGCGTCTCCATCGCCGAGCTGGCCGAGAGCAGCAATAACCTTATTAATCTGACGCCCGTATCCGCCTTCGCGGAAGGTAGCTCCTGAGATTTGTTAGCCATTTATAAATTAACTTTATATTTAGGTATGATCTGTTGATAGAATAACAAGAATAAAACGAGAAGATGTACATGCGAGATGTCCGATAAATCAAAAGTCTAATTTATGATTTTACTAAGTCTTCACTTGACTTCGAGTCATTGGCTTTGCAATATTCGCATTCTCAGACCAGCAAGAAGGTGTTGCCGGTCAAGTGACCACTTCGATCCCTCTGTGAGTTGGTCAGGAGGTTCATCAAACAAAGATTACTGGGTCTTCTTGCAGTCCCTAAGGAAATTTTCAAGAACTGAGTGGAGAAAGAGGAAGTTTAGCAATCAGTTTGGCGTACGGATTCTATTCACTTTTGTACATTCATTCACTCTGATAAGGAGGGTTTCATTGTCATAAAGTTTCTTACTCTGATATGTTGATTCCTGGTCCGAATACTCAGGTATCCATTGGGAGATGGCCTTGTGGGAAACTCTTTCCCTGACCATTACATTCCAAGAGTGTTGTAAGACTCTGATGTTTTGAACTAATTGGATTTAAGAGGGGAAAATGCGAAGTTAGCGGCCTCTATCGGTTGAGAATCCTTAGCAGTCACGATAGTGTCTTCTGGAGTCTCTTAGATAAAATACTTACTCTTAGTTTTTCCCATGGAAAAGTATTAGCTGAAGCACGACAATAATAAAGGCTAGTCGTTGCTGCATATTTTATCTACTTCGGGTTAGAACAATGCAAACATTTACGGGGTTTTCCGCTAATTTTTCAAGCCCCTTTGAAATATGTAGGCGCTACAATAACAGCTTTTTGATAGTGTTGCTTGACGGCCTTAATTTCCATGAAAGGATGGGGACTTACCCAGCAGACAAAGAGCGTATGTAATGCTGATGGATTCTCAAGGTATTCTCATTTTTGTCAGAAGTTGCAACGCAGTGAAGTAGACATTTTCGACCCTTTAAAGTATATATATGCTTGATCAGCATCAACAGTCGAGTTGATCTAGCCATGTCCGTCTGTCCATTTCTACGAAAACTAGTCCCCCAATTCTGAATGAAAGAGATGAATCAGATAACAAAATCATTTGCCTGCCATAGGAACGATTGAAAATTTTTTTGAAAAATTATAACCTTGTTAGTTTTCAACATATTTTCCCCTAATTTTACATAGGACGACCATTTTGTAATAATATGAAAATAGGGCGGATTGCTTTGAAACCAGAAACACATACAAGGGGATGGCTCCTACACGAAATAAGAAATGAAATCATATTTATGATATATGGTGCCAAAGGGGTCCCATCTTAAAATTGCCTTTGGAATTTATGATCTAGATTTTAATATATACACATTGCTTGTGTATACTTTACTGATGATAAAAAATTAAAGTAACAAGGTACGCAAATTATTCTAGTTCATATCGTCGTCTTCTTCGTAATTATACATTTCGTCATCGTCTTCACTTTCGTCGCTGGTCATATCGGGATCGGAGGCTTGAGCACGGCACTTCGGACACTGGCAGACGAATATGTAGTTCTCGCGTAGAACCTTGTGTCTCGAGTGACGGCTCCGCTCTAACATGCACTCGTCGAGGTAGGAGATACAGATTTCGTCGCCCTTCTGGATACTGATCAACGCCTTCATCACCACAATGTCATTTGAGTAAGGAAATGTGGAGCACGCATTCGGCACGCAGCTGTGGTTGATCTTGCTCTGGAGCAGGTACAGTCCAGAGCCTTCATTGTTCAGGAATTCGCCAGCAACTAATCATAGGGGAAATGTAGATCTTATAAAGAGTTTTGCAATAGGTAACTGGTCGTACATTCTCCCACTTTGGCGTAGAGCCCATCTATGACTGTGTCTAGCTGCGCCTTATCAGCATCCGGCAGGGGCAATTCGGAAACCTTAGTTACCCACTGTGATAGTACGCTGGTCGCAATTCCCTGGCTATTGGTGCCCATAATTCCCATTAGCGTTTTAAATGCATCAGGAGTTGTGAACTGCAACTCGGAAACACTTTTAAAGGGGTTTTTGTTTTGTTTAAGGGGGAATAAATACCAAGGCAAACTCCTCGCCAGCGAAGGCGTTGCAGAACGCTGTATACAGCTGCTCCATTTGCTGCTCAAAGTTCTCGCCCAACATCTTGTGGTAGATCTTCTGCTCTCGATTTACTATTAATGCTTGAAAGGATTGAAGCTGCTCGAGAAACTCTGCCTTTTTTGGGCTCTGCTTGTAAAGGGCCATCAGACGTACAATCAGCATAATGCTACCAGTTTCCGGTGGGTAGTGCATCTTCTTCCACGTCTCGTTAAGCACGTTGATGGGATGCGAGTCGTCATCGCGGAATGCGCCCAAGCAGCCCTCGCGATGGTAGCGCTTGTGAGCCTCCATGCGGCAGTCTTCGGAGCAGTAGTTTACCTTGCAGCGTGGGCACTGCGTAAACTGGGCCACCCAGGCGGCCGTGGGGTCGTGTTGCAGCAAAGGAACCTCCACCTTGGGGTCGCTGGCCAGGCGACGCACGTTCTCCAGCACAGTTTCCAGCGGTCTCATGCAATGGTCGCAAGCAGCATAGCCGTAGGCCACGTTCCACGAGAACTGTTTGGACACAAACGGCTCCTCCTCAAAAATCACCTCATCGGCCGCAAAGTCTTTGGTGGCGATCATGGCACGCCCCTGGAACGGTACTGCATGCGTCAGTGGGAAAATATTAATTACTTCATTTATTTACCTTGCCGGGTATTTCCCGGATTTCAAAGTGGTTCATTCCGGCCTAGATCTCGTTGTTTGTGGCGCAAAACAAAATCAAAACTTCCAATTGCACGTGGGAGTCCATTCGCAACGCTGCGCCGACACCCCGCAAATTGTTGCCATTACAAATATACGTAAGTCTTGGAATCAGTGATGCCAATTTGGCCTTTTTCCAGATATACATATATATATATTTTTTTTACTTTCACCATCCCGATGCCCACAGTCCGCACTATAAACAAAAACTCCGATAAATATCGGACGTCTCGACACTATTTATTTTTCAATATTTAATCGCTGCTTCTTCTGAACCGACTCTTCGTTCTTTATTTCAGCACTTGTGTTGCGCAAATCCCTGACACGAGTTTAGGGGACGCGGAGGACAAAGGACGGATAGATCATGGTAAGCCGAAACACAATTTAATAACTTATACTACAAACAATTAATTTTTTCCTTAATTTGCAGGAAGAGGACGGCCTTAGTTTCCTCGGGTAGCGGCGAAAATATTGAGGGAGAAACTGCGGTATACAGCAGCAGCAGTAGAAGGGAAGCTGCTCCCGGCTGTGTGAGGGCTGATGCCGACCCGCAGTTCGTCGCCGAGTTGGAAGCGCGGCAAAATTTCTCCGCCGGTTCACGGCAAAGTTCTCCCGGAACGGACTCACCGGCTTATTATCTCCAACTTCGGGAAGGCTCCGGCCTGATGGCGACTGGTCAGGTGGCGGCTGCTTGCTGCCTACGAGTCGTCTCTGGCGGCGGCGTATTGGTGCTCGCTCGTGGTCAGTTCCGTAAGTATGTATATTCCACCAAAACAAGGTTTAATCCGGCAAAAATAAATGAATGAATGAATGCCGTGGCCAGTGATTTCACTGCCACGCTGAAACATCAAAAAAATAACCTTTTATTTTCGCCTTAACCTTGTCGGCCACTTTAACTCACGTTTTCTTCAAATTTTCAGCTGCTAAATGTCACTGACACCGCCTGCTCGTTCCCGTCTCTCAAGCTACTGCCTTTCCCTCCCTATATGGGCTCGTTCCGTTGCCCAAAATTCCGCCTTCGATACCCCGTTCGTTTTGGCGCTCAGGGCAACGATCGGTTCAAGGGCAAACTTCTGTTCTCTTAAAAAGAAAAGCTGGCCGAGATCTAGGGGGCGCCACCGTTCCCCTTTTCCCGGTTCGCTCTTGCCCTATCCTCTATCCCTATCGCTCCTATCCCATCGATATATCGATGTCCCTTTAGCCCATTCCGACTGGAAATGCACCAAATCTGTTGATTGATGTAATGAAATGGACCACCCGTCCAGTCCAGTTGTACTCATTTGTTTATATAAATCTAAATATACATAAATATATATTTTTTTTCACAAATTATATTACTTTTTTATGTAGTTCTTAAATATTTTTTCTTTTGTTTTTTTTTTAATATAAAAAATTGTTTTGTTTATTTGTTTTATTTATATATTTTTTTTAGTATATATATTTTTTTAAGGAAAGTAATTTTTTCCTTTTTTTTAGATTTTGAGAAGAGAAAGGTGCGTGAAGAATAAAGATATTAAGGAATAATGAAACAATCTCAGAATTTTTCTATTAAATTTAGTTTGACTTAAAAGAATAAAAGGGTTTAAAAGGAAAGATCAGCAGCAATTATAAATTTAGCCAATTCCCTCAAATGTAGAGGTTCTTTTTTTTTAAGAATTTGGTCATTTTTTGTCATATGTATGGTCTGTCATAAGTCTGTTATACTTTTATATTTTTTGCTTTCCACTTTAAATTATGGTGCCATGGTTTGCTTGGTATATTAGGAAAGAAATTTAATAACCTAGATCCTTTAGATCCAGCCATCTTTAATTATATTTTTAATTTCTCTTAAGGCCTCTTTAATACTAAAATTAACATTAACGCTTCTACCCTTATTTACAGCTTCCTTCGCTAATATTTTTGTTTTTACATTAATCATTATACCTTTATGACCTGGTACCCACATAATATCAACATTTATTGCATCTGATATTTTTATTGTGTCATGAATTTGTTTAACTATATCCGTGAATCCGTGTACTTATTATCTATTAATTTAATTGCACCTAAACCATTACATATAATTAGAGTCTTTGGCACTTTTCGTTTTTATAATGTCACAAGCCAATTTTATACTTACTAATTCCGATCCTACTGAGGATAATTTTTTTTTCTATTTTAACACCATGAATTTCACCGCTTGGCACCTCTACAATCCCCATACCACAGCCATCACCAGTAACAGAAGCATCTGTGGAGATTATGTTCCAATTATTCTTTTGAAAATTTCAGCGAATCTGGCATTTATCTATTCATTTGTATATTCCTCCTTACTCTGCTCCAAAAACTTTTCTTTAACATTTATTTTACTACATGTCTCGAAATTATCACGTATTTTTGTATTATTGAAAAGGTATCTAAATTCATTTAAAATAACAGTGTAACTTGTATTTGCTACTGTCTGTTCTAGTTCTTTAAAGAAACATGAATTATACATTTTGATTTTAAATAATTCTTTGACCGTTAACCATTTTGCTCTAAAAAAGGGTGGCATGACGCCTGCAAGCGCGAAGATTTCATGTTTGCTTGTATCAGGGGGCACCCTGGCCCATGTCCGCAAATGTGGTTATCGCATACTCTTGTTTAATATGAGTAACACTAGACATGTTCTCACAAAAAATTCTACCTAGAAAAGTAATTTTTTTCTTATGTGGAATTTAAATATTATTAATCTTAATTTGTATAGATTTTCTTTTTTCCCTACCCATATGCATTACTGCTGACTTAGAAGGATTAAAACTAAAACCTAAGTCCCCACTAAGTAAATTAAAATCAATTTTTTTTTTGCATATTATCACATGCATTTTTCAGATTATTTCCACAAGAAATGATTGTAAAGTCATCTGCAAATTGTAATACTTTTGTATGACAGTCATTTATTTGATGCAGTCTTTTAGTGTAGATAAACTAAAGGTGATAGACACGAGCCTTGTGGTATGCCTCCATGTATAACTTTCATTTGGTCACCAATTCTAAGCACTCTTTTTGACAAAAAGCAAAAGATCCAATCAACGAAAACCTTTGGGAAGTGTTCACTCTTGTATATGTCGATCCATTCTTACTTTAATCATACTGTTAATTGTTTTAACAAACACTGAAATTAATGATATGGGCCTGAAGTTTTGTATGTTAGTTAAATCCCTGTTTTTTTTTTGGTATTGGAGTAACCTTGATCTCCCTCCATTCATCAGGAAAATCCCATTTTTTAATTTTTTCATTAAAAATAACTACTAACCTTTTTTTAATTTCAGGACTCAGGGCATTTAGCATGTCGTAGGTGATTCTATCTATCCCACCTGCCGCTTTTTTAGCTTTGCCTAACACTTCTTCCAAATCATTTGTCCTAAACTTTCGGATCAATGTTTTCCCTTTTTCCCCATAGACTTTCATCAGTTGCTTTTGCTTCCCTCGGAATTTGCTAATCTAAAAATTCTAAGTAATTGTTCGCCTGCGTCATATTAAAGAGTTCTTGCCGATCTTGTTCGCAATTTTCTAGAGCTTTCAGAAAACGCCTTGCATCTTTTGTCGTTGATTTGACATTTAATTCCGTAATTCTTCTCGCAAAACTAGTTTTTTTTAGAAATTTTTAACGCTTTTTTCCAGCTTAGCTTGAGATTAGCCGTATCAGAATAGTTCTCAAGAGAGGGTTCCCTATTGGCTTTCTTTTGAGCTTCTGTGAACTTTTGGAAAAGCATCATTAGATTAGCATCCCACCATAGTTTTGGTGTTTGGTTTCCTTTGATATGATATGTGGCCTTTTTAATTTCTTTCTCTATCAGTCTCTATCATTACAAAAGAAATTGGGTGATGAATACTTCCACCTAAGAAAAATTTATTGCATTTCCAATCGCTTATTTGGCATCCTTTTGAAAACGTTAAATCAAGTACCGATCCAGTTAGAGAATCTATATTTCTTTAATAAGTTGCACTTCCATCATTATTTAGTTTGTACCCCGATACTTCCATTATTTCCCTCAAAAAATTTCCTTTGCTTTTATTAATATTATCCCCAAAAACCTCACTTTTGGCATTGAAATCTCCAGCTAAAATAATGTTCTCATAGGGATCCAAAAAATCAATTATATTTTCTATTTCTTTTTTAAAATTAATTAAACTAATTTGAGGTTTAAAATAAACTGATACAAAAACAACATTTTCATCCTTTTTAGATGATTTAGCTATAATTATGTCTGCTTGAGAATTATACCTAATTTTCCTAAGTCTGGTGCTTTTCCTGCAGGCTATTGCCACACCTCCATAGCCATCATCTCTATGCTTTTCAAACAAATCAAAATTTGCTATCTTTCTAAAACAAATATCATGTGAGAAAGCTTCAGATAATATAGCTATGTCAAAATTGTTAGAATTTAGAAAAAAGTCTAGGTCATTTTTATTTGCCTTTAAAGAATGAATATTTAATTGCAATATTTTCATACTCATTTAAAAATTTGTTAATTCATTTTTGCTGGCAGAATTTGAGTGCTACCTGTGTCCTAGATTTTTTTAACTGCTTGTGTTTCATTCTTATTTGTCTGTGTAGTCATATTTATACTTTGTTCTTTTGTGTCCCATTTTCCAATAATTTTGGGTGAAAAACTAGTTAATTTGTCATTTATGTCATTCGTATAAGAGTCTAGCTTAAAATGTGGAACTTGCTGAGGTAATTTTGGTTTTAAAACAACCCTACTAGCATAGCTATGCTTTTTATACCCTTGCAGGGTATTATAATTTTAGTCAGAAGTTTGCAACGCAGTGAAGGAGACATTTCCGACCCTATAAAGTATATATATTCTTGATCAGCATCAACAGCCGAGTTGATCTAGCCATGTCCGTCTGTCCGTCTGTCCGTCTGTCCGTCCGTTTCTACGCAAACTAGTCCCTCAGTTTTGAAGCTATCTGAATGAAACTTTGCAGATAGTCTTCTATATGCTCTCACTACTATATAAGTCGGAACCGGCCGGATCGGACGACTATATCATATAGCTGCCATAGGAACGATCGGTAAATTTTAATCAAAAAAATTATAACTTAGCCAATTTTTAAGATATTTGCATAAAATTTTAGATCTGACCATTTGGTTATATTTTAGAATTTCGGTTTTAATTTTATCAAAATCGGACAACTATATTATATAGCTGCCATAGAACCGATCGGAAAATTTTGAGAAAAAAATCTAACTAAGCAAATTTTCCGCATATTTTCATAAAATTTAAGACATGGCCATTTTTTATTATTTCAGAAGCTCGTTTTTAATTTTATCAAAATCGGACCACTATATCATATAGCTGCCATAGGAATGTATATATCTGTTTGCCTTTGTTGCTTGCAACATTTTTCGCCAGCAACATTCTGCATTGGCAACATTTATTTAATGACGGTACCCGAGAAAGCAAAAAAGTCAGAACATTTTTCTTCTTCTTAATCTTCTTTTTCTTCTAATTACTGCAAGGGTATTTAAATTTCGGAACGCCGAAGTTAGCTTCCTTTCTTGTTTAATACTTCATTCACCTTTGCGTCTTTGTTTTTTTTTATTATTTCTTATTCAACTCTGGAAAATCTCTATCATAATTTATTATATTGTCATAATTTTGCTGTATAGAATAAATATTTAGCACTTCCCTACGAGCAATTTTCTTAATTGTCATTATTTTAGTTATATCCTTTTCTTGTTCCCATATCGGACATCATTCACTATCCCTTGCAGTGTGATCTTGACCAATGCAAAGTGCATGCATTTAAAAATATTAATATTATTATTTCAGGGATTTCATAACCCTCAAATCCTATTTTCACTGTTTCAGTAGGCACATATTTAATTACAAATTTATTTTCATTATCAAGTGTCCTCTCTTGTCTTGTAATCTTTCCACAGGGCGTATTTTAAGGTCAGATTCTTATTTTCTTTTATTTCTTTCTCTGAAAAACTGATTGGGATCCCTTTAACGACCCCAAAGGTCTCAACAAAATTTCTTGGAATAAAGGCAATTACCTTCATTTTTTTAGTTCATCATTATGTACTAGTTTGTTGGCATCACTTACTTTTTTAAAATAAATTGTATATAAATTATTTGCTAGTGCAACGATTTCTTTCAAACCTGTAATGCTTAAATGTCTTATTTTCTTAAAAAGAAAAAGACCATTTTTGGCCCTTGTACGAGGGCTATGTAAATACTAACTTCCCCTATTTTTTTCGACTGTACAGCATGGTTTATTAATAAAGTTTTATATATCATTGGAAAGGTCGCTTTATTACCTATTTTTCGACATAATCAGCTTCCCTGTCAATACATTTTTTGAGCTTCTTTATCCACTTGGTAGCCCGACTCGAAGAACTCCAGTTTCCTGTCGATTGAATGCTGTTTTTTATTATATACATTGTCCGAATCAGATAGTTGTTAACTGGCTGACGCCGAGTGACCTGCGTCCGCCTTACTCCTCGCTGGCTTAACCAGCTTGCCAAAAACTTACCTTAATACTTTCACAGAAAAAGTGCACAACACAAAAACGATGGAAAAAAGGAAAAGAAAAAAACAAAAAACACAATTAAACTAATAAGAACTGCTTGTCCTTTTCTTAACACCACTTTTTTCCACTGAGAATTGAACTAAATTAATGAATAAAAACACCACCGTTCTCTCTCACTTCTAAAAACGAAGTGGATATACATATATGAGTATATATTTTTTAAAATATGTACATAAATACATACATGTACTTCATCTTTAGATTTGGATTACGTCGGCATAGCTTGCCAAATGAATTTTTAAATAAATTTGGTTCAGTGTCCATATATTGAATGAATGAAGAATGCGTCGACATTGAGGATGTTAATAATATATTAACTTAAAAATGATCCAAATATAAAAAATGATCTCATAATATATTAAATATAAAAAAATTGTTCGTCCTGTGCTCCATAATTTTTTTTAAAAATCTGTTCTTTTTTTTAGAAAAATATTGGCATCACTGCTTTTAATTTCCCTATGCTCAAAATTTCTTTTACCATACTACTTCTACAGATTTATGGTTTTTGTTTGTTTTGTAACCACGTGTTGCAAACTGATGCGATTTGGATTCATATTAATATCTGCTGCACTTAAATCAAGTTTATTTTATACCGTCTGCCTATTTTTTGTCTCCCCTTGATTAAATTTTGTTTTTAATAAATTTGACAATATGTGAATGTGATTTAATTGATGTATATTAAATAAATTAGTCATGAATTCATGTTCCTTGAATTTTACCGACAAAAGCTTTGGGCACCGGATCACACATACAGATAGATATTCGGTCACATTCGACTGCAGCTGCAGCTTTCCCATTTGATTAGGGACGCCTTACTTGAAACTAAAAATTATTAATTAAAACTTTAAATTATATCTTTTTGATTATGAAATGTTTTTTTTCCTATTATTTGACTTATTGGGTTTAGAAAAAAATCGTATAATTTTTTTTCCTCCAAATTTTAGTAGTAAGAGCAAAAATATATAATAATGTATAATGGATAATGTAGCTTCAAAATTGAGGGCCTAGTTTCCGTAGAAACGGAAAGACAGGAATGGTTACATCGACTCTGCTGTTGATGCTGATGAAAAATATATTATATACACTTCATATGGTCGGTAATGCACAAGTTTTTTGTTTAGTTTTAGTTTAGTTAAAATTAAATAGGTCTCACAGACTACTAATCATAAAAAAAATTCCCATAATAATAAAAATACGCAATAAAACATTAATTTTGATTATTTAATTCATTCCTAGCACGCTGAGACTTACGCATTAAGAAGTAAATAAATGAAATAAAAATAAACAATTAAATTGAAACCCCTCCCGCAACCCAACCAAAAATTTTAATAAAACGCCGAATCTGACTTGTACTGTACTATCATATAATAATAATCAATTACATCGTTTAAAATTTAAAGACACTCTAATGTAATTTGTTTTGTTTTCGTTTTCTTGTGTGTGTGTGTCGTGTATATATAAACATTTTGTTAACAGAGTTGGTTTTTGTTTTGATTTTAGTTGGTTGTTGTAAAATACATAATATTTTATAATTGTAATAATAATATTTATCCTTAACAACTAGTAATATTCAAATATAATTTTCTCTGCTTTATCATTATTGTTGTTTTGGGTTCTCTTAGTTATTGTTATAGCATTTGTTTCCGTTTCCTTTAATGTTTGTTTCTGTTTCCCTTGCTGCAGCTGTATCTGTTAAGCTTGTGTTTAAATTAATGGTTTATTCACTAACCAGCGCCATCTCTCGAGACGCGGGCGTCGCTAGTGACTGCCCCAAGGCGGTGGCGGCGGAGACGGCGGTGCTTAGGCCATCCTCGTCCTCTTCGGATACTCTCGCCGAGGCGGTTGCCTTTTTGTGCTCTATTTCCGCCAGCACCTCTTCGTCATCCTCCTGGTCATCATCACAATTGCTGCGCTCTACATGGTCGGGGGCTACTTCATCTTCGTGCGCCTCATCGGCGAAGGACACTTCCACAGGGCTATTGCAGCTATCACCATTAGCTGTTGCTTGCGTCGTTGTCGCATGCCGATTGTTGTTGGCCTTATCCTCACTGGCGGACTTGTTGTTATCACTGTCAGAGTCGTTGCTCCTGGACGTAGGTGCCGTCGGCTCCTCCTCGGGTATGTCTTCGATCAGGCTGCGATTGCCAGATCCGGCCGACGGACTGCGAGGCGGGGGCGTTGTCGTCGTCTCTGTGGCTGGTATCTCTACTTCGGCCACCTTACGCAGCAGGACCGGATCGGAGGCGCGCAACGAGCTCTCTGAGCCGCCAACGCCTTCACCGCTGGGCCGCAGCACCAGATACAGCAGGATATCCGACAGCGAAATTATGCCGATAACCTTGCGGTGCTCGTCGACCACCACCAAGCGATGGACCTCGGCGCGGACGATGCGCTCCATGATCGTATACAGCGACTCATCCAGATTGCATTTCTGCACGCCCTCGAACCATTCGTTGCGGTGCTCATTGGCCTTGCGTAATGACACATCGAGATCGTTGTAGGTTTTCTCCGCGGCAAGATTCTAATAGGAACAGAATATATACGTTCATACGAATGAAGAATTTTACAAAAAATGTTCGTGGTATACTTACAATAACATCAAACTTTGCATAGATATCGACGAGCCGTCCCTCGGAGTCAACTAGCGGCAGCGCCGAGACGCGTCGTTCCACAAACTTCTTAAGTGCCGTGATAATGCTTGTCGTCTCGTCGGCGGTCTCGATGTTATTGTAGGTGCCAATCTTCAGTTCGCGCAAACTTCTTTGCATGTAAGCAGGCTTTGGTAATTCATTAATCTGCAATAGGTAAAAAATTTGTCAACACCATGTTGGACGGCAAGAGAATCACGGCTAGGACTTACGTATAGAAAGAGGAACCTCAGAATGCGTTTATGTGTCAAAATGTAGAGGACATTGCCAGTGGCCGGATCAATGACGGGCAGGCGATGAATGCGGCTGTGGATGAGAATTTTGATGGCATCGTAGAGGGATGCATCTGGTCCGATGCTGACCAATGGCATCACCTGGTTGTGCAGTACACCTGAAGAGCAATTCAATCAGCTTAGCTTGAAATCTTTCTGGAGAGGAATACCAAATCGACTACTCACTTCGCCACGTGTCCAGTTTGTGCTCCTCCAGCTGCTCCATGGACGCGTTGGGCGACTTGTAATACATTTGCAGGATCTTGATAAAGTCCGTGATGGTCAGCATCCCCACAAACTGCTGCTTCTCTGAATTCCAGAGCGGGGCTGCACGCACCCCGTTGTAGACCAGAGCGTAGAAGGCCTTTTTCACAAGCAGCTGCGTGTCGAAGACAACCAGTTTGGCGGAGGTGGGTATCAGATCATAGCACTTGTGAAAGCGAAAAAACTTTACAAAGATCTGTGAGTCGTCCTCCTCTGCAAGAGAGATACATATTAATAAGGGATATTCAATGATAGATCTTATGTATGTAGTTGAAATCCAAATTATGTGGAGACTGTGGTTGGCACCTTTTTTTAGCAGCTCGGCCAGCAGACGCTTCCATGCCTCAGAGATCTGCTCGAACTCTTTGATGCTCTCCAGAGGGTAGCAAAGAACGTCGGCCGGGCGACCGCTGCCGCCGAGCACCAGGCGACCCGCATGATTCGAGTAGAAGTGCAACTGTAACATGCGTTCTGGCTTCTCGGAGTGCCTGCGTTTCACTCGTTTCTGGCTGCCCTGTGTCGGATCCTCAGTGTCTCATTACGCAAATCTGATCCGAACCGATCTGATCTGGTGTTGCCTAAGGTCTGTGGGCTCTACCAATTAACTGGGAGACTCGATTTGCTCTGCTAATTGGTGTGCTCCTCTAATTGGGTAACCAACTATCTAACAGGCCACTAACAGACTGCGCCGCTCTACGCGCTTCTCATTGCGTTTAATTCGGGCAATGAAGCTACGTACAGAGATCGCAACTGAACCAAAGTCAAAACCGCATTCACCGATGTGGATCGACTGGCTACCAAGCAATTGAATATCATAAATTTCTGGTCCCGTCAGTTTCGAAAAATTAAATTAAGACATTTTTAATTAAAATAAATTTGGCGTACGACAAATGCGACAGACGTAGCAACAAGCACGCCTAACACCCTACAATAGATTCACCGAATTGTTCGGAGACAATGGGAAAGCCAGAAAGAGGAGGGTGGGCAATACTTAAATGGTTCAGGGCACAGTATGTAAACAAATAAATATTGAGGCGGGTCCAAAAGGTGTTAATCAAAAATTAAATACCACACGCAAATGTATTTAATTATAGCCATTGTAGTAGATCTGCCTTGTCAGAGGCCTGATAAATGCAAGCCAAACACAACACACCGACCGTTTTCAGCATTTGTCGGAGCCATTTTAGCGACACAACAGATATTGGGACGGACAGTTGTGCTAAGAAATTAATTAACCAATGCGAGCCGGTCTCAACAATTTCGAATGTCTATGGCGATTTATTCGCCTTCTTATTATGAGGAGAATGCATTTGAAAATAATGTTGGTACATTTTTAAATTGTTTATAGCTCACAGATTATTTTCGTATAATATCTTGGTTGCGCGGCTTTCGTATCCTTGTTATATTTAAGCCAGAAAAGGGTCAGATCAGACCACTATATCTGAAGCTGTCATAAGAACTATCGGGCCAACATTAAAAACAAAAAATTATAGCTTTGTTGTTTATCCTTTCTCTTAGTGGTCAATAAAAATAGTTAAAGCTGTAACCATATACAAAATGAATGCAGTAAAAAAAAGTATTAATGTACATTGAAATAAATTTGTAAATATTTGGAGCTAAAGGGAAATAGCAAAATAATTTTCCGCTTAAAGCTGTGTAAAAATTTGTATATTGTTTACTAAATGGAAATTACTGCAGCTAGACGCCGGGCCTTAAATGCCGAAGAAAACAATGATAAAGAGCTTATTCCTTCGCTCTCTTTCTCCCTTTGTATCATTGATTGACTTTCAATGCCTATATTTATTCATAGAAGTATTACTCTGCATATATATGAATATGCACATATTTATATGTGGGTTATTGTTTCCAACACTAAGTTTTTGCGATTCTTTTGAGGGAAGACCACGAGTTAATTAAAATGCTCCTTGGTTTGTCGGTTTTTGTAGATTATTATATTTCTTTGTGGCTACATGTGTGCTCTTGAGGGATCACAACAATTGCAAGCCCATTTCCACAGTGCGTGACATTGGGTGGGAAGTGCTAAATACACGGAGGTAGGTGCGAGGAGGTAGTGTCTCGGTTCAGTTGCTTTTGGCGTCGCTTCACTATTCGAAAATTCCTTACGAGTGACTAAGAGCTAAAAGAGACGAAGAAGACCTTCGCCCGCCTGGCAGTTGGTCAATTCAGATATTTGGCTTTTCGTAAGTAATATGTATAACCACTCAAGAAGTTCGACACATATGTACGGCACATATAGAGTGCGCAGAACGACGCAGCAAGATTCTCCGATGCCAATAATAATTCCACAGAAAAACCGTAAAACACACGGAAAATCTTCGAGATTTTCGTCGTCTGCCCGTGTTTTGTTGGCGACGTTCTAAACGTTTCGAAATTTTATCATAAACTGATCTGCAATCTGTGTGCTGATGCTTTCTTCCTCTCCTCGCAGTCGCGCTCTTGGGTCGAAAAAGTTTTTCGTCAGGAAAAGCGCAAAACAAACAAAAGATACTCGCAGATAGAACAAAATAAAAATTGGGAAAAACATCCGAGCAGAGCAGAAATATCTAAAACGAATACGAAAATTTCTCACAGAGCACACTACATTCTATAAATTGAATATAATCTTTGGTGGGAGATCGGTTTGGATCGGTTCGGTTGGGAATTGACGTTGATGAGGATCATGAAACGTCTGAAATGGCCAACAAATTAAATGCACTATTTTTTTGTCTCTCCCCCTCTG
This sequence comes from Drosophila seguyi, assembly GCA_008042675.1. Lineage (NCBI taxonomy): Eukaryota > Metazoa > Arthropoda > Insecta > Diptera > Drosophilidae > Drosophila > Drosophila seguyi. Next base: position 50,184 of record VNJU01009765.1, on the reverse strand, counting down.
CTCTCCCGATCCTCTGCCCACATTTACCACGTTCGCGTCTCTTTTTCCCGAACGATCTCCGGCGTACTTGGAACTTATAATTAGCATTGGTACTGAACTGAAAACGAGGAAAAACTAAAGAAAACTTGGGGGTGTGTTCGGTCAGCCCACGTTCAGATCTTTCCGTTACTAATCTGAGCAGGAATATAAAAAAACACTATATAGGTATCTTTGTATTCACCACCACCAAACGATTATGTTCAATGTCGCATCTTTGACTACCCACGCCAACAAGTGGATGGACCATTCCTGTTCCTAAATCCTCCTCCTACCATAATCCCCCTGAATTATGCCTTCGATTCCATGGTTTTGGCATTTTCTTCGATCTATATATACCTCTGGCAGGGTTCTCTGTTCTATTAGTTCTGGCTATGGCGTCGTGTGCCTACAGAATGGCATCAGAGGCCGACTCTTGATCGAATGCCAAGTGTGTTTGCTAATTTATTTAAATCAAACACTTCTTATATTCTCAGGGGAAAGGGGTATAGTGAAAAGGGGCGCCACTTGAGGGGGTTGTTTGAAAACTTACCCAAATCAGATAGATTTACTTTCTCTAGGAACGGATCGGCCACGGGTAACTGTAATAAAAAAGCAACATGTTAATACTAAAATATTATTCTATTGTTATATTCTTATTATGGTAATACTGTGCAAATGAGAAAATATAAAAAAAAATCCCGAAAGAAAATTCCTTTTATTTTTTTACCCATACCTTGCATACACAAATCCTTATTTATACCTGTTAATTACATACATAGGCGACGACACCGTAAACTATCATTAACGAAATAAACAAGCGAACTTAATTCGTTAAATGCAAATATGTAAAGTGTTACGCAGGTTTTATTAGTTGGAGAATAGTTAACACCTCGTTTCACAATTTCCGCTCTACTCTTCTTGGGTGCCACTTATATTCAGATTTCCTATATGGGTCACTATGATTGGAACTTTTTGAGCGGAAAACGCAGAAAGTGAAGAGAACAATACGATAGCTACAGTAAACAATAGAAGAACAGTTCGTAAATAATAGTTCTTAATTGCTCTGATATAGTTCTCGTACGTGTTATCTGTTAATCAGCAAGCGAAGTCACAGATAAAACCCGAGGAAAACAAAACCATTCCGACACCAATGAAATATTTACGAAAGGGGCGCTGTTCATTCGTTTGAGTTGCTTTGAATTAACATTGAAATGTGCAATTGTGGAATTATGACACATTAGTGAGGGACGAGGGAATCTGGAAGGGGGCCCCGTATCACACACGGCAATTGAATTATTACGCTCTGTTACGAGTACACAAGTCAATTTTGGCTTAGCCTAAACTTTTGTATTGGCGCTCTCGCGCCTCCCGCTGTGGCCTCCACAAGCTAATGGGGTCAAGAAAAGTCTGCACAGTGGAAAAAATTCGTTCTTTCAAATGTTAATGCATTCGGGGAACTTTACTATCTTCGGATTGTTATATAATATAGTTATATAGTTGCCATAGAAATTATCTTTAAATTTAAAGGAAACTGCAAAACTGTAAATGCAAAACTGTAACTGTAAAGCTGTATATGTAATATGAATATGAAAATATTAAAAGCGAATTTGTATGATATGTGTTAATGATTTAATCCTGTTAGTTTTCTTTTTATTGCCGAAGTAAGCTAAGTAAGTATTAAATTTGTCTAAATTTGTGTTTCTTTTAATTATTTTTAAGCCTGATTTAAATATAGTTTATACATCTGGGGATCTTTGATTTGTACAGCTAATTGATTGATCAACTCTTTCCGATTGTTAATTCAACTGTAGAAAATATACTGTATCATACAAACTAGGCAGAGTCCGTTTTGAGTAAGTTAGTTTTTCAAGAAACGTTTTGTATTTAAATCTGATTAAATATGGGTAATCACAGTTGATCTAAAACAAACCTAATGTGTCTTCTAGCGAGTATTTTTTAATACCCCTAGATGTACCATACCCTTAGATGTACCATACTCCTAGATGTACCATACCCCTAGCTGTACCATACCCCTAGATGTACCATACCCCTAGTGGTACATCTAGGTACATCTACCCCTAGATATATCATACCCTTTGTATTCAGTTTCTGAAAGATATTGACCCCCATTTCGTCTAAATTTATATGGCAGTGCACTCTTATCCGAACGCGATGGGAGCAGAAAATCATTCGCCCATAAAAGCTTCGCCATGGCACTAGTCATGAATCTACCTCTACTTTTGGCAATCCCTCTGTGGTTTTCCTTTGTCTTCAGTGTGCCCCGAACCAAAACTCACGCTGATCTTGCGTCCGGATCGAGGCAGCATTTGTTGCTGGCGTTTCCACTGCTCGATCTGCTCTACGCTGTAATCGCTGCGCCGTCGCATCAGTAGGCACTGATGCACCGGCGACTGTGTACGGCGGGGCGAGGAGTGTGCACTGCTCACACGCCGTCGCTCATAGACGAGTGTCTGCTGCACTGCAGCAGCGGCGGAGGCGGCTGAGGCAGCTGCAGAAGGTGAATGACCCAGCGAATGGCGGGCAGCATTTCCAATTGTGTGGCTGCTGTTCCCCGGTTGCTTATGCTGCTGCAGTTGTTGATGTAGTTGCTGCTTTTGCAGCTGTTGCTGAAGTTGTTGTTGCTGCTGTTGACTGTGATTGGTGTGTGCCTTGCGTCGCAGCAGCGATGACGACATAGCCGCCGTTAAGGTTGCCTTCAACTTGTTTCCATCTTTCAGAGGCTTACTTTTGGCTTTTGTTGGCATGTTGTTTTGGCCATTATGGCTAACGTTGCCATTGCTATGGCTAATACGACCCGGGGTGTCATCGCGCCGGCTTACGTGCTGTGAGTGGCGTTGCCCGTCAACGAGATCGCGAAGATTTGTACTGTTCAGCAGCTGATAGTTGGCGCTGGCCGTCGGCCCGTTTTGCGATGAAATGAGCGCCGACAGATGGCCATAACGCTTCTTGCGCTCATACAACGGCGAGTTACTCAGCGATCGGGCCTTGCGTGCGCCTTTCGAACTCGTATTCGCATTTGCATTTTCACTGCTGCTCAGGTTGTTGTTGCTGTCATTATCTTTGGGTAAATTTGGGTCAAAGCGCACGCTTAATTTCGATGGCTTTGTTGCTGTTGCTGCTGCTGCTGCTGTTGCTGTTGCTGTTGCTGCGGCTATAGCTGCAGTCGGTGGAGAGGGTAGCACACCCACGCGGGGAGTGCTCGACTCGAAAGCGGAATAGCGGCGGCGATACATCAACACGGACCCACCTGCACAATGACGACACGACACTACTCCACTGCCTCCCGTGTTCAGTTCCGTTCCACTCTGTTTTTTTTCTTCGTTTCCGCTGCGCTTTCGCTTCTCCGTTGGTTCCGCTTTTTCCACTAGGCACGTCTGCGGTCACGCGAATGTAAACTTAAACTGGTTAAGAGTTTCGCGAGCCCCAAACGCAGCCCCACACACATGAAATTGCCCCACCAACAGAGAACGACAAAGGCGAGAGAAAACACAGTGAGAGGGAGAGAGTGGGAGCTGGCTGTCCCACAGTGGGTTATTATACCCCAGAAGTAAGGTCTCAATTTAAATGGAAAATCATTTTTAATATGATCGAAAAGTTTGCGCCTATACGGGGTTTTGTTTTTTTTTTAAGATTTAGAATAGAATACTTTTTAAATAAATATATTTAAAAAAAATGTATATCCAAAGGTATAAATTCTTCAATGGTATAGTGCCACTGTTGCCTAGATGAGCGCGAGAGTACTAAAACTTGAGCAAACAACCAGAACATACCAGCAACACAAGCTACAATGTAAATGTAACGAAGCAACAACACTCTGCAGTTCAGAGACACTGAAAGAAATAAACTTAAAAAACTATTTCTTCAATTTTTATATCATAAAAAAAATTTTGAATTTGTTGAAAAACAAGGTCTACATTTTTATATTCTGTATTACATTGTAATGCAATTTATAGTATTTTTAAGTAAGCTATTCAGAATTTAATGCATCAATTCGACTTCAAATGGGCCAGTAATTTACGTAAAAGGCAACAGTAAAAATTCTCTAGGTTTCCTCAGTGCAATGATATTTGTGTGTTGACTGCTACGAACGGTTTTCTTCTTAAACCTCTTGTTTGCCTCGTCTTATCTTGTAGCCGCCTCTCCTTGTAGGGTTTCTGCCCTCGAAGCAGAAAAAGCGGCCAAGTTAAACGAGTGAATTTCTATACCTTGCTGCCCTGAATAAGAAAGGGTATGCTGAAACCAACCAGCATGACGCTCTTTTATTTCCTTTTCAACTCAATAGCTAAATTGTTAAAGCAAACGAATGAACTGTCCACTGTGTGGGAGACGGAGCATCTTGTGAGAAGAGAGATTGAGTAGACTAAGCGAAAGCGCTAACTGCAAAAAGCAAAAAACAAAAAGGCCACTGCAGGCGGAAGAAGAAGACGAAGATGAGCATTCCACTCAATGCTATTCCCACTCAATCGAAGTCAAGTGGCTCGGGGCGAAGTACGCACCAAAAGCTAAGAGAGCTTCTGTAAGAACTGTTTGTTTTTGTTGATAAGTAAAACAAACTGTGCAGAAAGATTGTGGCCCGCCCAAAGAGAGAGGGAGAGTGAAAGACGCACAGTAAGCGAGAACTGTTGACATGCGAAGAGTACAATGCTAATTAATCCTCATCGTTAGGGGGCACATTACAATAACAACAGGGCGGATAGAAAAAAGAAAGCCCGTGCCTGCTGACGTCAGAGTTCAGAGTTAATAGGTATTTAAGACTACAGCAAAAAGTTCTTGTGCTCATACAATCTAAAATACAATACCTGTCCCGTGATTCTATTATCCATCGATATAAACCAGTTTCCAACAGGTGACCACGTTGTGGAGTGCGAAATAAACAATAACACTAGTGCCGCTAAGATAACAAAACAGTGGTGTATATTGGTCCATTATGCGACCTTGGAAGGTTTACATGTGTGCGTTCAAACTAAATTAACCCACGGTGAAAAAATTAAAAAGTAAGCACGCTTTATCCACAGCCTCTAGAAAATGGTTATAAGCATGACTTTTTGTTTTTTTATGACAACGATTCACTGAATATTCCATGTTCGTATTTCACAAATATCGGTTGAATTGTATTAAAACCCCACATCACAGTGGGAAATTCTTATCAGTAGTTATCATTTATACATTACGTATACGCTATGTGTCCATAATATAAGTAAAATACATTGTATAAAATTCATACTATAAATGTAAATATACAATGTACCTAAAAGTATGCAACAAAGGTCAAAATCAATACTCTTTTTTAATCTTTTTCGGAAAAGGTTTGTATTTAAATTAAAGATACGATGAGCTCTGCCCTTTAAACTCAAACGTTTGCAGTAAAGAATATGGTAAAGTGGGTAATCCTGGGAAGGCATTATGTGTGTTAAACGGTGGATTTTTCAAAATGATTGGAAGATGACAGAACTCTGGCAAAAAACTAGAAATACATGGTAATACAGATACGACGCTAATTAGAGCTTTGAATCAGAATGTTGCCCTTTAAGGAGATAAGGAACGGCAAAAATAACGAGAAAGAACTCTTACTTCGGCACGCCGAAGTTTGTATACTCTTGCAGCTTACAATTGGCTCAATGCGAATTAATCCACTTCGATTAACAGGAATTGTATAAAAAATGTATCATTTACTTTTAGCGATTGTTTCTGCAGATTTTTAGCTATTTGTATAAAATTAAAACCAAAAATCGGAAATAATAAAAAAAGGCTATATCTATGTGTAGATATAAATATTAAAAAAAAACGAAATTAACAATTATTTTTAATTATCTTCCCGAACGTTTCTATGATATAGTAGTCCCAAAACGGCAAAGTCTCAAATTAGATAAAAATGTGTTGAAACTGGCTAAGTTATCATTTTTGTTCTAAAAGTTTTTTTTTTTTTCCAGCTATATATGTAGTCGTCCAATCCGGTCCGTTCCAACTTAAAAAGTAGTAAGAAAATATAGAAGAATGTTTCATCCAGAAAGCTTCAAGTCTGAGGGACCAGTTGGCGTATAATCGGAAAAAAGGGCGGACAGACGGACATGGCTAGATCGAATCGGCTCAACGTAAGGTTGATGCCAATTAGAAATGAATATACTTTATAGGGTCGGAAATTTCTACTTCAACCCCTTCCAAGCTTCTTACTAAAAAGGTAGGAAGGCAGATAAAAACTCGTACATAGCTAAAATATTAAATACATGCTCGACTACTCACTTCCACTACACTCGCATGAATCCCAAAAGTAGAGAAGAAAATATTGTATATTGTTTTTGAAACTATATTTTCACCCCAGTTATTCTCCTTTCTTACGGTTCATTACATTGGAAACTTACCCCTCTGGAATCTCGGAAGAGGATAGCTGCATGGTGTGGATCTAGCGTTCCATCCCCTCGCAGCCCACGACCAGCCGCGCCAACTGAAGCACGCCGTTTCTCCAAATCCGCTGATGCACGACGCATATGAGCACCTTAAAGTGAATAACATTCGAATTAGTCCAAATGTCAGGGCAGAGTATTACATTAAAAGGATAAACCTAGCAGAACTGCAAGTACCACCATATTTCCTCCCGGCAATCCCCAAAACCCTTTACCTTCTTTGACTATGCGATCGTAGATCTTGTACGTGGCCCCGCAATCGTCCAGAATGCGATTTGGACGACTGAGCGTGTTTACGTCCAAGCTCTTCGACCTGGTGCGGAAATTGTCCTGCGGATCGTTCTGCGGCGATGTGCAGACACTCTGCGCGTCGTGGTGTTTTCTAGGCCAAACGTGCATTTTCTTGCCAAAGTGCTTGAGCATCTCCTGGATCGAGTGGTGGTGGTGGTGGTGGTGATGATGATGATGCTTGCCATGTTTTCCGTGTCCCTCCTTGTGCGGCGAATGCTGTTGCTCCGGCTCGTCGACGCTGAGGCTCTTGGCAAAAGACGAGTTGTCGAAGCGATGACGCTGGAAGGCGCCCGTGCCGCTGTCCGTGCTGTTCATCGACTGGCGGGAGGAGTCCCCGTTGAAGCTGTAGTCGTCGAGCGAGTTATGGGCGGCGGTTACGCGGTGAAAGATCGAGATGGCCGTGGGCCGCTGTGGCTGCCCGCTGGCACCCGTGTGGGTAAAATACTGGTGGTCTGCTTGGCTCTCGTAGATGTCGTCGAGATCATGGGGAAAATAGCCACCGCCTGCCACTGGAGCTGTGGGTGGCGGGGATCCGAAATCTGGACCTGCACTACGACGCATGCTCTGCAAGATGAAATTGTTATGAGAATTAGCTGATTCTTGGAACTTTTGTCGATTCACTCCCTGCTCTTGGACTACAAAGTCAACTTACACCATAGATTGCCGGGCTCTGAGATCGTTCCAGAAAGCTGCGCTTCGAGGAGGGCGTCCGCTTCAGACTGCCACTGGTGGCGTGCTGCTGGTTCTGGAGCTGATTGTGGGCATGGTGTGTCGGTGAATTGCGGTAGTGGCTATGGTTGTGGTTGGCCAGGGACTTGTGGGCATCTGGCACCGCCTGTGGCTGGGAGTGACGTTCGTTCTGCCACTGGGCGTAGGCGCTGCCAGTGACACCGCCCATGCCTTCACCGGCTGCAGTTCCGCCAGCTCCTCCGCCACCCGAGTTGTTGGAGTTTGAACTGGAGCTACTAGAGGAGTCAACGCTGTAGAGGCGACTGCCCTGCGATGAGGCATCGGCACTGCTGCCGTAGCCGGGATAAATGTGGCGAGACCAGCTCTCGCCGCCGCTAAGCTGCTTTTCCACCGCGTGCTGGCGGTACAGGTGCGTAATTCCATGCATGGTCCTTCCGATTTGTCTCTTCTTTGATTTGTGTTGTCAATTATTTCGTCGGTAGATTTATTATAGTTATACCCTTTGCTACACTTTTGTAACGCAGTGTAAACAAGTGTTTGTGAATGTTATTTTTGCCTTTGCAGCTGTCGCTCTCGTCAAGTTAGTTGAGAAATAAAAACACTGCGATCAGGTCGACACCTATCCGTCTCTAGCTTGCCTTGTTAAAGTCACATAATCCTTCAACTGTAAATAAAAATCACATCACTCAGCATTGTCTCCTAGCAGTAGCCTTTCGTCCACCATGCACTTGGCAAAATGAAAAGACAGAACGAGCGATGCAGCGCGAAAAGCTCTCTCGATCTCGCTCGCTCCTAGGTTGAACGCACTGAAATTAAGTCAAAGCTGCTGCATTTTATTTGTTCTTGCTTGTTTTTGTTATTGTTTTTTGTTTGCCGTGACGCATTTATTTATATTCAACAATTTTAAACGACGCGTTTATTTATTTTAAACATTTTTAAGCACTGTTTTTTCTTTTCACTTTATTACACTTTGACAGTAATTAAGAAAAAATACACTTTGGCAGCAGTTAATATTATGATGAACTTGATCAGGTTTACCACCCACAACAAAAATATCGCAAAAAGCGCAGAGTCAATGCGCCCATAGCCTTATTGGCACCAAGTTCACTTTATTATCTGTTTTGTTGCGGTTGCAAGAAAAATAAAAACTCGATCGATCATCACGATTGTCATAGAAAAGCGTTAGCGACACTTGCGTTGCCTGCACACGCAATGCAACCTATACTGAGTTCAGGGTTGTTTCTAGGCAGGGGCAGCGACCCAGGCGACAAAAATGGACAGTTCAATGCCATGCGAGAACACCATATTACGGCATCTTCAACACTGGAACTGAACTTGTATAGACTTTATTAAAAACGTAAACATATGTAGAGATAGGCACGAGTTAAGCTAAGGATAAATTTATTTCCTTAAAGGTAATAGAACTCTTAAAATTGCACAGTTTGCGAAACATTTGTCGCCTGGCTGGCTTGTTTTGTTGTTTTTTTTCTTCTATGTACACCGCGCTTGCGGTTCTCTCGCTGGCACCCAACCCCTCTGGGATAATTAAATTATTTTAAAATGCAAAAAATGAATGTAGCGCAGCATCTGTTTGCCAGAGGGAGCAGTGCAGGCTGATAGCTTTATAAATCGATCACACACACACACACGCAGATTTGCGGGCAAAGCGTTCGCTCGATTTAAATAAAAGGCCTTTATCTTTATCGCTGTGTAAAAACATACAGCGATTGAAGAAGAGCGAGGAGGAGAGCGCAAAGAAGTTGGAGAAGGGGCTGGAGGAGGAGCAGGCGGCCAAAGCGAATCGAAGAAAAATAAAGTTAAGTTCTATTTTTATTATCAGCGCAACAACAAATAAGAACACAAAACGATTTTGAACGAAGAAAGACGAAGACGACGAACTGATAAAATGGGGGAAAAGTACACAATAGAAAGGCAGAACAGAGGCGAATATTGATTAACTTTTTGAGACACTTTCAGAGAACATTTCACAATTTGTATAAAATTTAATACAATTTACATGACAGCCATAGAACAAAGATCGCTCAGTTCAATTGAGGTTAAGTTGTCGTCGGCCGCCCAGAGCCGCCACCCCTTTTTGCTCCGCCGTCTATATAACGCAATCAAATTTGTATAAATAATGCAACATATATGTATGTATATATATTTGTGTGCTTGGTACGGCCGGCCGCCCACGCACCCACACTCGCACACGTCAACGCACACAACCGTTCGGCTAAAAGTTCGTCGAAAGAAAGAGAGTGAAAAGAACAAGCGTTGCACGTGCTGCTGCCGACATCAACGTATGTAGCTGCTAAGCGTAAACAAGTGCCAACAAGAGAGAGAGATGAAGAAAGCGGATTTGCCATGCTAACAGCGCTCCGTTAACCATAACAGCGCGTTGTGCTGCTGCTGCTGGGGCGTCCTTGAAACCCCCCAAGTATACAAATGCGAAAGCGAAAGTGAAAGCAGGGAAGTCGCAATGAATTGAATTGAACCATTTCTCCCACTCTGCGGTAGTGCACTTGCCGCCACCTAAGCATGCGGAATCCATTAGCGAATGGGGCATCATTAAATCCGTCCGAATTAGTTGGGGGGCATCTCAGGGGCACACACATAAATCGGTCATAAATCAGCGTAAAAAATAAAGAATTCTTTAGGTAGCAATAACAAAACTCAGCGTGTGTGACCAAATGGACATAAACCCGTAATGTGCAGCATAAAGGACTTAAATACGCCGCCGAGTATGCAATACTTCAGTTGTGATGCGATGAATATGGAAAATGGGAGGAAAAAACGTTGCGTGAGGTCAACTTCCTCTCGAACTTCCCAAATGTTAGTGACGCATGCGCGCCACGAAAGTGAAAGTATATAGGGAAGAAGGCGGTACATAAGAGTATTGTATGCTATATAGTCCTCGCGTGCTTCTGTGTATTCTACAGTTTGCTCCAAAAGTTTTACGCTCGCCGAGAATTGCGCATTTAGGTCAAGTGTGTACGCAAAAGAACTTTGATTAGCGAGGGCAGAATTTTTAAATGCCAAATTATTGGCGTCAGGCAGACCCCCACTAGACAAGCCCTGTCGATAAGCAAATACATACTCGTACTACGGGTACATAATTTTTTGGGTGATAAGAACTTCAGTTTGTTTGTTTGCCTTGGGCCTATCGCAAAAAATAATTTGATTGACATGGCACCTTGGAGGCCGCACAATAAATAAAGATCGAAAAAAAAGGTGCAAACAAACAGTTTAACCGCCGCCGTATACTTAATTTAGCTCAATCAGCCCCTGAGTAACTGTAAACAGGTAACCCTCTGTGTTGTTGTCATTTTCATTATTATTTGACTGCACTTTGCGAAATTCGAAATTCATTTACCTTGAACGTGGTTGGATATTGGATATATGTGTAAATATTATCGCAATAATCCCCCAATTACCACCACCATCATCACTCACTGGTCATGCGGCCAGGCACCGTTCTGACGGATATGCTAAGGTGTACGCTTTTCGGTTGCTTCTTTTTAGTTTATTTTTCAGCATTTTGGTGGGTTCCTCCAATTTCGCCTTTAGCTTCAACGCCGGGCCGCTTTTGTGCTGACTTTTGTTTATCATTTCTTTCTATAGTAACCGAATAACCCGATGATTCAGCTCAGAATAGGAGAATATCTGGTGAATCGGGGGTATTTGAGGGCAAATATTTGAACTTGCCAACCAGTTTAGGTGTTTGGGCGAGAGGTTAAGCAATGATATAACGACTGTATTATTACGATGTATCATTACGATAGCCTTTCTAGATCAGCTAAAATTGTAAAGTTTAACTTTACTGCCCAAAATAATACAAAATGTAGTAATATTAGATAATAGCCCTGGGAGTTATTAAACAATAGCTGTGCATGTTACACTTGTAGAACTTTAATAATGGTGCCAACACCAGCAACATCTGTCCGGCAACATTTCCATGTGCATTCCTGTATGTTAAATGTAGTTTTCAAACCCATATCCTGAGACTAGGTCAAGTTTTAATAAAACTGTATTATAGACGCGACATTCGACAGTAGTATCTTTGAAATTCTTAACTACATTGTTTGATTTTATCATAATCGATGTTAAATATCAAAATATTTGTCATAATCACTAAAGATCTGTGGATGAAATTTAAAACATACACAAGCCAATAATTATTGCTTTAATTCCATTGAAACTTGATATTTGATTAACTTGAGCACCAGGCCCAGCCCGGCTATAATTTTAATATCAAATCGATTCCTGTTAGTCGGGCCCTGGTCAGTTTGTCAGTTGAAAACTGATGAAACTGCGATACGGAACTCTGCGACATTGTTGCATGCCTTTCTTTCGAGCACAAGCAGATCCTTGTTCGGCTTGCTTATACGCACACAGGTCACAACCTTGAACTCGTCTTGACTGTACACCCCTGACAGGGACAGATGTTCTTGCGTTTTTTGCGAACCTCACTATTCAAGAACAAACCCATAAAATGTCACTAATTCGCACTTGGGGAATGCTTGCGCGAATGATCTGATGTGAATGATCAGTGTTTCGTTCAAGTCGTTGTAGTGGGCGGCGGGCTTTCCCCAAATATTTCGCGTATTTTTCTTTTTGTGTAATTTTTGTTGGTGTTTCCGCATCATTAGAGCCGTGCAATTAAACAAATTAAAATGTACGTACACTTACGTATACATATATTCGTAGGCGGAGCAACCGGAAGCGCAGTCACTCGCACCCGCACGTCTGCCGCACTTTGCACGTTAATTAGTTTTGTGTTTGGGAAAAGAAACGGAACCGCGACGAATCGGACCCACAGAACCTTGGGGTTCGGGAACTTTCCGCTGCATTGTTCAGCAGAGAATAGAAAATGTCCTTCATTCACACGCTTCTCTTCTGTCGTCGAATGCAGTTTTGGCACCGCACTTAGTTCAAATGCTTAAGTTTACACCTCGTTGACAGGCGGGTCAACAGCGAGTGATCGGAACCTCCCCTCCCCCCTATTTGCAGTGGCATAGACATACTTATTAGTGCCTTCCAATCGGCAGTCATATTATTTGATGTGACCCTCAGATGTGTGAGGCTAAATGCACGAGTAGTAACGTGTACTTATTAAAAGCAGAAGATATTTTATGATTTCGTTACTTATCAAAAAGGAGGAAATAACCAAAAAGGTATTTTATGCTAAAATATTTGGATGTATATTTTTTATCAGAGCCTTTTAAAGTGTTAAATACTTCAAGTTTAGAAAAACAATGCTTTAATGACTCATTCGCTTGTTCAAGTAAGTCTAAAATTAATTCTATTTCAATACAAACTTAATCAATTTACCCAATTTGTGCATAATTTAAAGGCAAACAATACACTTTGTGTTCCACTTTCGATGTGAGTGATTCATGCCACGAAATTGGGAAACCCAAAAGAGGCCTGGCAGAGCAGCATGACCTTTGCCACCCTCTGCGACTGTCTCGACTTTTGGTGGCAATTCAACGTTGACTCGACTCGCGCGTTTATCTTATATAACGGTGTACATATATGTATAGACGTGGATCGGTGAGCTTTCGGAGCTTCCCCGGTGGCCGGTATTTGCTCGCAGCAGGTGAAATTTGCAAATAAAATGAGCCGGCAGCCCGAGTCAAGATTTCCTCGCAGCAACAAGTGCAGTTCACATACAAGAGAACACTCACATTAGCACACGGAGAGAAAAACCTTTTCAAATGTATATTATATTATTATTATTAAATATTCTGATTGCATCTCTATCTAAAAGTTTCTTTTCACTTTAGCCTTTAGAGCTCTCAAGGAATCTAGATTGGACAAGGACAATAAATGTCGGATGTGAGTCAACAATTGGGTATTCCTTACGTCACTGGCTATGTATCATCATATTTTTGACATTATCACGCATTAATATTTAATATTTATTTGTCGACATGCCTGTCATTTAGAAATAAAAGGTGTTGCCTTAAACTTTTCGCGCAATGTGTCCTCACACTGACTTGAATTCAATTAATAAGTGCACACCGCGCAGTTGCTTTCTGTTGTTTTCCAGCTAGTTCCCGTTCTGTTTACTCTTCTAATGGAGTCGGACATCTGATTCACATATGCAGCTCTTTGCATAACCGATCGGGAGAAGTAGTAGCCCCTCGACAAATGGTAAGTGGAAAGGGGCCAACGGCGGGGGCTCGTCTTGGGTTTTCCGCGCAAGTGAATCTATATATTAAGCTGATCTTTAACCTGTTGCTGGCATTGAACGACTGCGCAGTCCTATAGATACACATACATAGGTATTATTCGTTATCTCCGAAGGCATTTTCGTTTTATGTATACCTGGGCTTTTGGGGGACCATAATAAATGAGATTCAAGCGCCCAGCCGTACCAAAATCATTTTCTGCTATCCGTGATTACTTAGCTACTGACGTCACACGAAAAAGGCGATTTATCAAAGCAAGTCACGAAAATGAAAAGTGGAGACAGAATGGATAAATTAAAAGTAGATTCGAGCAAGAAAAAATCCCTAAAAAATGAATAAGGATAATTTATGAAAATGTAGGATAATTTTCCATGTTATTATTTCTAAATAAAGAAAAGACACATTGGTTTCTACACTCAAGTATCTGTAAAAATCTGATGCAATAATTAGGCAAACTTATTAAAGTTCCCACTGGTGCCCCTGAACCTCCCTCCGTCCTTGACAATGTGTTACTTATTGGCTCCAACTCGCTGACGTCAACGAAAATGGGCTTTTGGGCAGGGAAAATCATGCAAATGAGCAGGCACGAGTCTCGGGATCGTATTTTGGCAGGTTGTTCGGGCATTGCTAATTAGATTTTACGAGCCTACTGTGGGTGTGTGTTGCCGGCAGTTATTGAACCTGGCTTTTGGCTTCTGGCCAAGATGCGAAATAAAGATTGAAGAAGGCGTAAAAAAGCCACATACTAGATAGACTACGCCACATTCTTCCATTCTCTCACTCAAGGACAATGGCTCAGGAACAATGCAAAATAAGTGCGCGGAAGGGCAAATAGGAGACAGTAGACGAGAAAAGGAATGAAAAATGGAAATGTTAACGTCACGCGTGATAAAAGAAAAGCCTTCCCGACGACCGGAAAAATGGCTTTAACTTAGGCATTAAAAATAAAAGAACAAGTAAGAAAGCTACAGTCGTTCGTGAACGACTGTTATATACCCTGTACCAAAATATATCGCCGCTCGAATTAGCTCCCGATTATAAATAAAATCGGTAACCAGGGAACACCACGTGGAGGCCAATGCAATTGCAAAGGGGTCGACTTGAGTTGATTAAATATTTCTAAAATAAGAGTTATCTAAACATCTTGCTCTCATCCTTTTTACGCTTCTTCTTTGTCATGGCTTTGACAACGATAAACAAAAATCGGCTGATCGCGACTTTTGCCTATTAGAGAAATGTAAACAAACTCGCTCTTTTCAAAACCACCACCATCTCATGCACTTGCGTGTGCAAGACAGAGACAGAGATAACCCTCTCTTTCTTGCGCACGGGAGTTAGTTTCTTGCGCTCATTAGTTTTGTTGTTGTTTTTTGGGAAGCTCCTGTTGCTAGCTGCCAAAATGATAACAAACTGATAAGTAAATAACTTTTGTGTTTTTTATCCGATCTTTACCAGATTTGCGGTATTGATACATGTACTACATATGCATGCCTATGCACAAAAAAAAATTCTATGGTAATATTTGTGGCTGCAAAACGTTTTTTATTGATTTGCGGGGGAGTGGGAGGGAAATTTTAAAATCTGAAACAAACTTGATCTGCGTGCAAAACATTTCGACCTACATAGCGAATTTGGTGGCTCTAGCTCTTGTAGTTGCTGAGATCTAGGCGTTCATACAGACGGACAGACGGACAGACGGACAGACGGACAGACGGACAGACAGACATGGCTATATCGACTTGGCTGTTGATGCTGATCAATAATATATATACTTTATGGGGTCGGAAATGCTTCCTTCTGCCTGTTACATACATTTGCACAAAATTAATATACCTATGTACCTACGGTACAGGGTATAAAAATAAAAGTATGTAGTTACTATGTACATAGGGATCTCCAGATATATGAATATTCTAGATCTCTTTTTTGTCTCGTTTTTAATTCCATTTTATTCCTATGTATTCTTATGTTAGCAGTATTCCTTTAGTTTATAATATTTCTCCTAGCATAAATGAACATATACATATTACAACTTCCGGGTACAAAATAAATAAAAGAAAAACGCAGCAAGCAAAAATGAACAAATACCAACCCCGCCCTGCCGGCCGAAAACCCCTCAGTAGAAAAAAAACATTATTAATTGCACACAGGTTCTACACAGATCTTACAGCGAATTAATTTGTTGACTGTAGGAAAGTACACTGGGATATATACTGCACATCTGTACGTACATACTAAACATATATGTATCTAGTCGGGTGTCCGCATAAATAGCAGTGCAAACGATGAACAAACATTTGAATTGTTATTCTTGTTTTGTTATCAGCGAGTGAAGCAAAGCAAAGTCTTGGCTGCACTACGAACGTACGACTTCTATATAGTGGATATAGTGGCAATGTACGAGTATATATATTCCGAGTGTGTGCGCGGGGTAAATATAAACTATATTCCGCACACTGTATGCACAAGATTCATTACTGCAAGTTGTTTACACACTCAAGTGCGACGCGAATTTGAGCATTTGCTGTTGACCAATTGATGTATCTCGACGGTATTCGAAGATGTTTG
Source organism: Drosophila seguyi (assembly GCA_008042675.1). NCBI lineage: Eukaryota > Metazoa > Arthropoda > Insecta > Diptera > Drosophilidae > Drosophila > Drosophila seguyi. The sequence goes on along the minus strand of VNJU01009765.1, from coordinate 34,001 downwards.
ATTTGTCACCTCATTCTGGAGTCATGACTTCTGACAGCCAAGGAGAATTTCTCTTGCTTGCGACCCGACCCTCTGGCAGAAGATCGGGAAATAAAACAGAGAGAGGATTTCGAGGGGACAGCCAATCGTGCATGCTAATTATCGGCTTTCAAAGTAAGTGGGAGTGCTTGACTTTTAGCAACTCTCTTATTTGATTTATATATAACCACCATCGCACATCTGTATTCGATGCTATATATACGCCATAAGAATCGCAAAAAAGATCTGCGTACTATATTGTGTTAACAACTTTGTATTTCAAATTAGCAACTGGTACAAACAAAGAAAAAAAGCTACAAAAACAAAAATGAGAAAAAGTCACGTTTTAAAGTCTCACACTTGTTTCAATTACAGAAGTTACATATATATAATTATATGTATACCCTTCCAGAAGATAAGGGACACATTCCCAGCCCGAATTCTTGATCAACCTCAACAGCCGCTCCGATCTAGAAATAGTTTTATTGATTTAATAGTTATACGAAGGAATGGATGTTACTATTATAAGCTGTCCTAAGGATTAAAATAGATATGGTTAGTTTTTTCGATTTCAGAATTACAGGAAATGATCTCGTTGATTACAAAATTTGTTAAACTATATATGTAAGTTGAAACGGCAGATCGAACCAATATTTAATATAGCTGCCATAGGAACAACGATCGGGAAATTATAGAAAACAAAAAAAAAATCTAACTTCGGCATGTTTTTCTCTCCCTCCCTCAGTTTTTAAGGTATATGAATAAACTTTGCAGATAGTCTTCTATATGCTAATATATAAGTCAGAACGGGTCAGATCGGACAACTATATCATACAACTGCCATAGGAATGATAGGAAAATTCTAAGGAAACTAATTTTAATTACGCTGTTTTTCAATATATTTGTATTTGTTCACAGATATTCATATATATAAATATTTCAGAATTTCGGTTGCATAGCTGCCATAGAATAGCTCGTTAAATGTAGAGGAAAATGCAAAACTGTGAATGTAAAACTGAAACTGTAAAGCTGTGAATGTAATATGAATAGAAAAATATTAAAAGCGAATTTGTATGATTTGTTTAAATGATTTATATAACTCCTGTAAGCGTTTCCTTTAAAAATTAAAATTAAAATTTGTAATCGAAATGGGGAAATTTTAAATCGCTCATTTATCAGTGATCCAAACAAAACTGAAAGAGTATACAAACTTCGGTGTTCCTAAATGCACGTAATTTCTTGGTTTATTAAATTTGAGTAGCTGAGACATTTAAAGTGTCAATTATAAAAGTACTGAGTTGAATAAGTTTATAATACAAGATTATGCTTACAAAAAAGACTAATTTTTATACCCTTGCAGGGTATTATTATTTTAGTCAGAAGTTTGCAACGCAGTGACATTTCCGACCCTATAAAGTATATATATTCTTGATCAGCATCAACAACCGAGTCAATTTAGCCATGTCCGTCTGTCCGTCTGTCCGTCCCTCCGTCCGTTTCTACGCAAACTAGTCCCTCAGTTTTGAAGCTATCTAAATGAAACATTGCAGGTAGTCTTCTATATGCTCTCACTACTATATAAGTCGGAACGGGCCGGATCGGACGACTATATCATATAGCTGCCATAGGAAGGATCGGTAAATTTTTATGAAAAAATTATAACTTAGCCAATTTTTAAGATATTTTATAAAATTTTAGATCTGACCATTTGGTATTATTTTAGAATTTTGGTTTAAATTTGATCAAAAACGGATAGCTATATCATATAGCTGCCATAGGACCGATCGGAAAATGTTGAGAAAAAATCAAATTAAGCCAATTTTCCACATATTTTCATAAAATTTGAGACATGGCCATTTTGTGTTATTGCAGAATTTCGGTTTTAATTGCTGCCATAGGAATATATATGTATATCTGTTTAGCTTTGTTGATTGCAACATTTTTCGCCAGAAACATTCTGCACTGGCAACATTTATTTTATGACAGTAACGGAGAAAGCTAAAAAGACAGAACATTTTTTTTCTACTTCTACTAATTACTGCAAAGGTATTTAAACTTGGGCATGCCGAAGTTAGCTTTCTTGTTGAGAATATGTTAAATTTTAAGTTGATATTTTCAACGCATATGTATGCCATTGAATTATTAGTGGAAAGATCTCTTTAACATTGTTACTTTAAGCTGTCCGTTGCCTTCATTGTCCATATGAAACAGGATTAAATGACATAAAAACAGTCCAAGGACAATCGCCGTCATGTTCGTGTGAGGCAGCATGGGCGTGGTCTGGAGCTGGTGCTGACGTGGCAGAGGTTGTTGCGCGGTTCCCAGCAAGACAGCTAAGAGCAAGAGGAGACCGCCTGGGGATCTCATTAAGTAGTTCACCGGCTTGAAAGCAATTAACCGAGAAAAATGTCTTACAATTACTAAGAATACTTAGTCAGGCTAATCTTGAAAAAGGAGGAGCGGTTCAAACAATAATCAAGCCTTAATTGCTCGAATTTATGTTAACTTGCGTTCATATATGGAGTAACTTAAGAAGAATGGCTAAGACCTCTGTTTAATTTTGCTTGGGAAAATTCAGAGTTTTTACCAGGACTGAAAACTGGTACTAGATAGCTTGCAATGGTGTCCTGATTTAATAATGTTCGGTATATAAAAGTCATGCAGCTGTTCCAAGTTCAGTGTCAGTCATGATACTCCATTCTGGAACATTCTGTATGCTAAATGACCTATTAAATATATGCGTCAACAACAGCAATCGCAACGTGTTGTAATTAAGGCAACACAGCATGAGCAACAATAACGATAACAAAAATCATCAGGCAACAGACAGACAATATGAAATATAAATGTTGTTGCGGGATGGAGGTATTATTCAACAGCTCGGAAAAAAATCACAACAGATTGAAACAGAAATTTAATTGCCGTTTAAAGTAAGTTCCTCGTCTTGACCCAATTCTCAGGCGCCCGACCCTACAAAATCATTAAACAAAAAGCAAGAAAAGAAGCACCGATTGTTGTATACCCTTTCAGTTTGTAATTATATGTACATATTTATGTACATATTTATATGGATTCGATTATTCGCTCCCATGACAGCCAACTTATATACGACATTAATAGCATTTAACACCTTATTTTAAAATTGTATAAGAAAAACTATATTTTCGGGTTCGGTGCGTATAATTTGAAAAACAACGAAATAGTGTAAATAATACATTTTTACATATTCCGATTCATTTTCTGATCCTTTCAACTACATATGTGATATAGTCGGACGACTATTTTGATGTTTTTTTTACGAATTTAAAAATAATGTATAGAGTCGGAAATGACTCCCTAAAGTCAAAATTATAATTCCCTTCAAAAGAGTATAACAAGAAGATTAAAGGCGTGATTTTATCTGCGAGTATAAATCGGAAAATAACATTGTATTTCGGCAAAATAAAATTATACTCAGCTAAGGAAAAAGAAACGTCATAATTGATGAAATACATAATCTGTATCTGCTAGATGCATCCACGTTACACAAAGAAACTTTCTAGAAGTTCACTGAACTAGTCTCAAAAGAAAATAAAGAAGGACGGACTTTCGTTTGAAGCCTGTTCTCAGTTTGTGACCGAAGCCGGTTATGACAACGTATATTTACATTGTTTTAAATTGTTTTAAATTTGTTTTGAAAATTTAATAAAAATTTCAACAGTGGAATGCAAATGTATCTTATTCTCATATCGAATTGACAGATGGTTTCCGAAAACCACCCGTTCATACATATGTATATATGTAGGCCTGGAATTACATGATCGTAAATGTTTTATAGCCGCATGCTCGACTCGAAGGTCTTGGCAATGACAACACCTCAATTGCCATGACTTCCAGGCAAATACAATATGTAGGGACATATCGAGAATAGGAAAAGAATCAAATTATAACCTATCCCAAAAAATTGAAAGAAGATATTTATAATATCTTCCCCAAAGTAAGCCCACGAAGGCTTGTCTTTTTTGGTGGCTTTTGCGCCGCACGCAAAAATCGCAAAAATCAGAGAGTGCGAATTGTCGTTCTCTTTCGCTCAAGTGTTTGTTGGCCAAAAAAAAAAAAGCAAGGGAAAAATAAACGAAAATAAAGCGCAGCAAAATATTTTTGCTGCGCAATTTCTTCATTGCCGTGTTTTCATTTCTTCGCTCTCATCAACCGTCGACGTTCTCCCCTGTTTTCCAGAATTCCGAAATCCAGAAACCCGAGTGAGAAGAGTGGCTTGCCACATGCTGTTGTTTACGTTCCTCGTGTATCTCGGGTTTTGAGCCGGCTGGCCGAAATTAGATGTATTTCATTTGTTAAGGTATTCCCACATAACAAAAGAATAACCACTTGCGAAAACACCTTCTGCTTAAAGTGTTTAGTGAATCAATCTGTTTTTAGAAAGCAATATTCAGTTTTATTTACCCCTGGCCAGACGTAAATCGCAGCAAACAACTTTATGTTTATGCCTTATGAATCGGCGACGAAGGAAACTGAATTTGAAACTGACCTATTCCAAGTGGATTTCAATTGTAGATCCGTGGCCATTGAGAGTGATTATTATGGAGCGCTCTAAGCGGGGTTATCTCATCTCATCCCAACTACTGTACATATTATATGTGGGTTGGTTCTTATCGGGACGAATCCGCTCTGGAATCGCTCAAGAAATAAACATTTACACTAGCTAAGCCTTGCATTTAAATTCGTTTTGACGTGAAAAAGAATTTTAGCGTTTATTTATGAGCCAGCCAGAAATATCAGCCACAAAGAACACCTGAAGAGCCCGTTTTCCAGATCGTTTGACTTTATACAATCTTAATTATGGTTTATTATGCAAAACAAACCAGCAGCGCACCGTGTGTGTTTCTCTCTTTGGCTCATCAAAATATCATCCTCGGACATTTAGTTCTGCTTACGTCACAGCAGCATCATCAAAAACAGCAGCCGATTGGCGCCTCTCGGCTATAAATCAAATCTCATCATTCCCCTTATTTCTGCTATTTAAATAAAGTTTAACGAAAAGGGGAAGAAACCAAAGAAGAAGAATGCGGAGGCAAAATAACAAAAATGTAGATTTTCGGGGGGAATACGGACTACTTCGCCGGTATGAAAACAGTTTTGCACAAAAACTATTAACCTTTAAGTAACTTAAGTTTCCCATTCACAAACGTGAAAAGTAAAAAAATAAGAATATTTTTATCAAACATTGCTTGAGTGACATAGCACATCTTATACATATCTTCAAGGAAAGTATTCCTGTCTTTGCAAAGTTTGGATGCCCGAACACAGTCTTTTCTCATCCACTGTTTTTCAAAATTCTGCACTATTTTAATATAAAGGGTTAGTCACATTTCAGGCGGCTATTTTTCGGCTTGCTTTTGTTTTCTGTTTAATTTTTATGGCAATTACACGTCCTTGGATTGTATAGTTTAAATTAAAATGTTAAGTTATGCAAATGCATCTCCCCTTTTTATACCCTCGCAGGGTATTATAATTTTAGTCAGAAGTTTGCAACGCAGTGAAGGAGACATTTCCGACCCTATAAAGTATATATATTCTTGATCAGCATCAACAGCCGAGTCGATCTAGCCATGTCCGTCTGTCCGTCTGTCCGTCTGTCCGTCTGTCCGTCTGTCCGTCTGTCCGTCTGTCCGTCCGTTTCTACGCAAACTAGTCCCTCAGTTTTGAAGCTATCTGAATGAAACTTTGCAGATAGTCTTCTATATGCTCTCACTACTATATAAGTCGGAACGGGCCGGACGACTATATCATATAGCTGCCATAGGAACGATCGGTAAATTTTAATGAAAAAAATTATAACTTAACCAATTTTTAAGATATTTGCATAATCTGCATGATCTGACCATTTGGTTATATTCTAAAATTTCGGTTTTAATTTTATCAAAATCGGACAAGTATATCATATAGCTTCCATAGGACCGATCGGAAAATTTTAAGAAAAAAAACTAACTAAGCCAATTTTCCACATATTTTCATAAAAATTTAGACGTAGCCATTTTGTATTATTCCAGAATTTCGGTTTTAATTTGATCAAAATCAGACCACTATAACATATAGCTGCCATAGGAATATATATATCTGTTTGGCTTTGTTGCTAGCAACATTTTTCGCCAGCAACACTCTGGCAACATTTATTTTATGACAGTACCCGAGAAAGCGAAAAAGTCAGAACATTTTTCTTCTTTTTCATCTACTTACTGCAAGGGTATTTAAACTTCGGCATGCCGAAGTTAGCTTCCTTTCTTGTTTTGTTTGTTGTTGTGCGAACGTTTTATTTTTGTGTATTTAACTTGTTAATTAGCCGGAGACGGCTTATCATTTTGTGTTTCCGTGGATTGTGCTTGGTCCTAATTTCCTTACAAGCGCTCAAACGTGTTTCACTTGACCTAACTGTCGGCGTTAATATTTTATAACCCTTATTGCAGTTTTCTTTTCTCTTATTAACCAAATTCTTTAACCAAGATGTTTCATCCACGCACATTTGTGATTTTATTGTTGGATTTTAACCATAAATTGCCCGCTCATGCATATTTATAGTTAGACAGCTCGAAACGAAAAGCGAAAATATTTGTCTGCTGCCAAAATCCAGTTTTCTTCTTTGTTTTCGTCTAATTATGTTCTCGGATATATTTTAATAATTGCTGTTTCTTAAAGATACAAAATCGTAATTCTCTTCAAAAAAAAACAACCTTTGCCACGTATTTCACTGTCGGGACGCGCGGACTAATTAATTAATTAGTGCCCAACTTCACAAATCGAAAATTCACAAGTCACAAGTCACTAAATGTCGAAAAATCACGTGGAGTGACGCTGGCAGCGACGACGACTGAGCATCCGACTCTGCCGGCAATTGGTTTCGAAGTGACGGCCGCTCCGCATTCGCCCATGTGGTCAGATCGCCTGTATCTATGTGTATACAGCTGCGGTTGAAATTATAGTAATGCTATTGTACTTTGTTTTTAAAGGGAATCCTAATATTTTAAAAATATAGAGGAATTTAACTACATTTTTTATATTTAAGATTAAAAATATAATTTCTGTTACGTATATATACATATGTATTTATAGGCTTGTAATATAATAACTTTGTTTACAAGGAATTATATTTTACCAGTTTTAATTATTTACAAGAAAGTTTAAAATACTCCTGCAGTAAGTAGATGTAGAAAAATTTTCGGACTTTTTTGTTTTCTCAAGTAATTAAATAAGATAAAAAATGTTGCGAGCGAAAAATGTTGCGAACGAATTAAATGGCGCTCCGCATTCGCCCATGTGGTCAGATCGCCTGTATCTATGTGTATACAGCTGCGGTTGAAATTATAGTAATGCTATCGTACTTTGTTTTTAAAGGGAATCCTAATATTTTAAAAATATAGAGGAATTTAACTACATTTTTTATATTTAAGTTTAAAAATATAATTTCTGTTACGTATATATACATACATATGTATTTATAGGCTTGTAATATAATAACTTTGTTTACAAGGAATTATATTTTACCAGTTTTAATTATTTACAAGAAAGTTTAAAATACTCCTGCAGTAAGTAGATGTAGAAAAATTTTCGGACTTTTTTGTTTTCTCAAGTAATGACATAAGATAAAAAATGTTGCGAGCGAAAAATGTTGCGAACGAACTAAATGAATTTTGATTAAACTAAAACCGAACCTCTAAAATATTACAAAATGGTTATATCTATATATGGAAATATGTTAAAATCTGGCAGTTATAATTGTTTTCCTTAAAATTTACCGATCGGTCCTATGGCAGCTATATGATATAAAGTTTGGACATTTACAGTAATGAGAGCATATAGAAGACAATCTACAAAATTTCATTCGGACAGACGGACATGGCTAAATCGACTCGACTGTTGATGCTGATCAAAAATATATAACTTTATAGGATCGAAAATGTCTCCTTCAAGGGTATAAATATATTTATACGTTCATACCTAAAATTTAATTTGCAAAATAAAATAAAAACATCAGTTTTTAATTTTATGTAAATGCAATTTAAATATGTAAATACTACATTTCAGCAACGTCATAGTATAAATATTTAATTTACTGTTTTTTACAAAAAAAGTTTAATAAAATAAATAAAAAGTATATTTTAAATAACATATAATATTTTAACCGCAGCTGTATGTACATACCTATGTGTTTACACATACTTGGCTATATATAAGTATAGGTGTGGCAAACCGGCAAGGCTGCTTGAGGGTGTGCGTGAGATTTTAATTCTCTCCGTTTTGTAGATATAGAAACCAATACACTGTCGAACTGTGTAACGCGAGAAAAATGTGAGCACAACAGAAAATCAAGCGAGCAAAGCAAAAGCGGAGGAGTAGGAATACATGAATAGGCAAAAGGCCGTGGATAGATAACAGCCAAGTTGGCCAAGTAGATTAGGGCCAGACTAGGGGTAGGGCGCTTCACTTTCGGGGCGTGGCACGACGTCAGCTGACCGCAAGGGACTGATCTCATTAATTCCGAACCACTCTCTGTTTTTTCGCCCCATGTCTGAAACTCTCTCCGAGTCTCCGCCGCCCTTATGATTGCCTAACAACGGAATTTGGAATCACAGTCCTACCTCGATAACACAAAATTATCGTTCATGCAGCGAACATTCGTGAACAATTGTGCAGAGCTTTAGGTCAAAATTAGGTCAACATTTTTTTTACTGAATATCAGTTTTAACTTAGCTATGTAGATATGTATGTATGTTAATTTCGGCTCAAAAAGTAAATTGATATCGAAATAATACGGCCGGTACAGTACAAATTGAAGTCAAATCCGATAGTAAGCATGGGAGCAAGCTATTGGGTAATAAAGTTTCTGTATATGTTAAACACACCAATGACTGTTGCTCAACATGTTTCTAAAAACATTTCTATTTATTAGGTTACTGCACAAACAATTTCTAACAATTAGCATTATTAAAAAATGTATATTGCCATTTACCCCTAAAAATTAAGGTTTTGGTAAAATTAATTTCACCCACAAAGCTTTGGATACCAAGTATCTTTGGATCCCAGGCATCTTTAGATACCAAGTATCTTCACAGTCGAACATTGCAGCTTTGATACTTGTACTTGTAGATACAGGCAAGCCCCATCGAGTTGTTCTTCAGTATTAATTGCTGACCTTTCCTAAATGTGGCGCCCCTCTAGGTCTGCTTACCAAATGCTACCGCTTTTATAAAATTTTTGTTGCAGTGTAAGTTCTTATATTTAAAAAAAGTTTAATTTAGAATTTTCACTGTACTGCTTTTGTTTTGTTGTTGTGTTACATGGGCATTTATATTGCTTTTATTGTTTTGTTTTCATTTTTCGCTCGTTTTCTTCGTTTCGTCGATTCTAATGCTCTTTTTGTTGATTCTTGCTGTGTGTGCCATAACGCACGTAGGCAGAAAAAAAAGAGAGAGATAGAGGAGGGGGAGACAGAGATACCAAAACAAGAGTCCAAATATTTCGCCCTTACAATGGGGTTGTTCTGCCTGTCTGTCCCCCTCACTCGACGTGATACTCTCTGTTTTTCAGCCCATCGTCTGCCTCGCTCTTGCGCCTCTGCAGCCAAAGCGTCTGCTCTAGTTCTGCGACGTTTTTGTTGTTTGGCTTGAGAAATAAATGAAGCTCGTACTATGCTTAACAGCGAGATAAAAGCAATAACAAATATAGCACACAACATGTACATAGATATTTATATATACAAGCATGCAACAAAATACACTAATAAGACCCACACATATTGTATGTGGACTGCCTTCAAAATCAACAAAATCAAACCGCTTGAGATTTGTTTGTGGGTTGAAAAAATTGCTTTAATGTGCTTTCTAAGCCCGGTACCTATATTCCATCCCCCCAAGAGCAGTCGCAACCTCTCGCTCTCTCGTGTGATTCAATGGTATTGCGTCATAAGCCGGGACACTTGATACGAAACAGTTAAAGGGGTAAAGCGAAATACATAATAAAGGAAAGAATAAAAGATAAATAAGCAGCGTGGCACAACAACAAAATACAAAAATGCATCTTTGAGCGAAGAGAAGAGAGAGAGAGAGAGAGAGAGAGATAGAGAGGGTGAAAGAGACATAGACATTATGATAGCCTGTTTTGCTCCGTTCTTACTCTTGATTGACATTGAAACTACAGCTTAGCATAAGAAGCAACAAAAGCAAAAGTGCAGCCTGTACTCACCAAAATTTTCAAGGTCAGGCAAAGGGTAAGCAACAGTTGGTTTAAAACTCACTCACTCCCTCGCATGCACTCACTGCACACTCACAAACACAAGCAACACTGGGACAAAGCTCGCAGCGAGAGACTACTTTTTCGGCTTTTTATGTTGCTTGAAATTTGTAAACAACGTTTTATTAGTTCTAGATGTCGCCTTTTTTGGCGCGACAACGCATTATGCATTTATGCCCTTGTAGAGTATTGTAATTTTTGTGAAAAGTTTGCAACTCTTTGAAGAAGAAATTTCCACTTCTATAAAGCATCCGTCTGTCCCTAAGTTGTCTGTCCCTAAGTTTGCAGTTATCTAAATGAAACTTAGCAGATAGTCCTTTTATATAAAAGAGCATATGCTCTCATTACTATATATGTAAGTCGTATCGGACGACTATACCATATAGCTGCCCTAGGAACGATCAAAAAATTAAAAAAAACATATTGCGTCGCCAGTTTTTAAAATATTTACAGTAAATTTGGGATTTGGCCATTTAGTATTTTTCTACAATTTTGGTTTTAATTTGATCAAATTGGGACCAATATTTCATATAGCTGCCATAAAAACGTTCAAGAAATTTATTGAAAAAAATTTAATTTCGCTGTTTTTCAACATATTTTTATCTGCTCGAAGATGTAGCTTTTTTATCTTCCTTTCTATTTGTCATCGATTATTTTATCTATTAATTTTGCTATTTTGGTTATGTAATTAGATAAGCATCACTTATTAACAGCCATGCTCCGGTAATCGAATTCGTAAAATTGTTCGATTTCGATTTGAAATCGAAAAATTGGTGCTCCGGTTTTCGAAATCGTAAAATTTTTTTCGATTTGTAAAACGGGCACCTTTGTTTGGCCGAAATGAAAAGAAAATCAGCCATGCTCCGGTAATCGTAATTTTTTTTTCGATTTCGATTTAGCCAAAATTGTTCGATTTCGATTTTAGGTGCTCCGGTTTTCGCAAAATTTTTGCTATCGTTTTGCTATCGGAATGTTTAATTTACTTACTGGTTGATTTGTGCTTTTCCTTGATATAATAGCTCATCGCATACTCGAATAAAATCAAAAAATATTTTTTTACACACATTTTAAGACATGAAGTTAACTTAACACAGCTGTTTAAGCAGTTTTTCACACAATAGAGCTGCCACATTTTCCACAGTCTTAATTCCGATGTTCACAATAACTTTCTAACTGCATTTTGACCATTAAAGTAATTAAATGAACTAGCAGTATTTATAAACAATATTTATGGCCCTTCTTTAAATTTATTTAAGAATTCATTTATATTTTATATGGACTTTTACCAGCCTGTTTCGTTTCACCAACAGTATGGCAACCTTCGCGATAAGTTTCGGCGAGTTACTTATCGACATTTGGCCAAATCGAAAATTCCGTATGCCGACGGCAAAATTTGGTTTGTCAAATTTTAGGTGGGGTCACAAATAATTTTTTTATAAAATATCTACTTGTCAGAATGATCTTGTGGTGGTGTGGATTAAACACCAATAGATTACTGAGTATACTATTTTTTTCCCTTAGTAAATAAGGTATGATTTGATATAAAAAAAGGCATTTACTTTTTATTTCGGCCAGACAAAGGTGCCCGTTTTACAAATCGAAAAAAATTTTACGATTTCGAAAAACGGAGCGCCAACTTTTCGATTTCAAATCGAAATCGAATAAATTTTACGAATTCGATTACCGGAGCATGGCTGAATGCCTTTTTTTATATCAAATCATATGTTATTTACTAAAGGAAAAAAATAGTATACTCAGTCTATTATAGTCTATTGATGTTTATTACACACCACCACAAGATCATTCTGACAAGTAGATATTTTATAAAAAAACAAGTAAGAAAGCTACAGTCGTTCGTGAACGACTGTTATATACCCTGTACCAAAATATATCGCCGCTCGAATTAGCTCCCGATTATAAATAAAATCGGTAACCAGGGAAGACCACGTGGAGGCCAATGCAATTGCAAAGGGGTCAAAAAGATCTCTCTTTCTTGCGCACGGGAGTTAGTTTCTTGCGCTCATTAGTTTTGTTGTTTTTTGGGAAGCTCCTGTTGCTAGCTGCCAAAATGATAACAGACTGATAAGTAAATAACTTTTGTGTTTTTTATCCGATCTTTACCAGATTTTCGGTATTGATACATGTACTACATATGCATGCCTATGCACAAAAAAAGATCTAATATTTGTGGCTGCAAAACGTTTTTTATTGATTTGCGGGGGAGTGGGAGGGAAATTTTAAAATCTGAAACAAACTTGATCTGCGTGCAAAACATTCCGACCTACATTGCGAATTTGGTGGCTCTAGCTCTTGTAGTTGCTGAGATCTAGGCGTTCATACAGACGGACAGACGGACAGACGGACAGACAGACATGGCTATATCGACTTGGCTGTTGATGCTGATCAAGAATATATATACTTTATGGGGTCGGAAATGCTTCCTTCTGCCTGTTACATACATTTGCAGAAAATTAATATACCTATGTACCTACGGTACAGGGTATAATTATTTCTGACCCCACCTAAAATTTGACAAACCAAATTTTGCCGTCGGCATACGGAATTTTCGATTTGGCCAAATGTCGATAAGTAACTCGCCTAAACTTATCGCGAAGGTTGCCATACTGTTGGTGAAACGAAACAGGCTTAAATAAATTTAAAGAAGGGCCATAAATATTGTTTATAAATACTGCTAGTTCATTTAATTACTTTAATGGTCAAAATGCAGTTAGAAATTAATTGTGAACATCGGAATTAAGACTGTGGAAAATGTGGCAGCTCTGTTGTGTGGAAAACTGCTTAAACAGCTATGTTAAGTTAACTTCATGTCTTAAAATTTGTGTAAAAAAATATTATTTGATTTTATTCGAGTATGCGATAAGCTACTATATCCAGGGAAAGCACAAATCAAGCAGTAAGTAATTTAAACATTCCGATAGCAAAACGATAGCAAAAATTTTGCGAAAACCGGAGCACCTAAAATCGAAATCGAAAAATTTTGGCCAAATCGAAATCGAAAAAATTACGATTACCGGAGCATGGCTGTAAATATTTAAAAAAAGAGATATTGGAATATTTATAATGGCTCGTAAAAGTATGCAACAGACTTTGACTAGCTTAAGGTAACAAAAAAACAAGAAAGGAAGCTAACTTCGACATGCCGAAGTTTAAATACCCTTGCAGTAAGTACTGGCATAAAAGAAATGTTGCCATTGCAGAATATTGCTGTCGAAAAATGTTGCAAGCAACAAAGCCAAACAGATATATACATATATTCCATTTGGCAGCTATATGATATAGTGGTCCGATTTTGATAAAATTAAAACCGAAATTCTGGAATAATACAAAATGGACATGCCTCAAATTTTATGAAAATATGTGGAAAATTGGGGTAGTTAGATTTTTTTCTCAAAATTTTCCGATCGGTCCTATGGCAGCTATATAATATAGTTGTCCGATTTTGATACAATTAAAATCGAAATTCTAAAATAATACCAAATGGTCAGATCTAAAATTTTACGCAAATATCTTAAAAATTGGCTAAGTTATAATTTTTTTCATTAAAATTTACCGATCGTTCCTATGGCAGCTATATGATATAGTCGTCCGATCCGGCCCGTTCCGACTTATATAGTAGTGAGAGCATATAGAAGACTACCTACAAAGTTTAATTCAGATAGCTTCAAAACTGAGGGACTAGTAGAAACGGACGGAGGGACGGACAGACGGACAGACGCTCAGACGGACAGACGGGCAGACGGGCAGACGGACAGACTAGATCGACTCGGCTGTTGATGCTGATCAAGAATATATATACTTTATAGGGTCGGAAATGTCTCCTTCACTGCGTTGCAAACTTCTGACTTAAATTATAATACCCTGCAAGGGTATAATTATATTGAAAAAAATCTTTTGTTTGGCCTTCATCCTCGCCCGTGCTAACCCAGCCATGGAGGCAGACCCGGAGCAAGCGGGTCTCATCAAGTGGGCGAAAGGCACCCTGCCTGACTTCCAGCCTGAGAAGGCGGGGAGGGTGGTTGCCCCCAATGCCCAGCAAGCCAGCACCGATGCGGGCAGAAGCGCTGCCAAACGCCAGCGGTCTGCGGAGGTACAAACGCCGCAGCCGAAGCGTTCCCGAGTGCAGCCTCAGCGGTTCTTCGCCGAGGTTACCAAAGGTAAGATCCTGATTGGAGTGGTGGATGAGGGCTCCAGTGATGGACATATCCCGAGGGACCAGTGGCAGTGAATTGTTGGGGAACTGCACAACAGGTTCGTGTAGGAGCTGTTGGTGTCGGGTGGCGCGATGCCTCGTTGCGAGGATGCCGGCTGGCATCAAGGAGGAGTGAAGGTGATCGCGTGGGAAGATGCGGGACCGGTCATCTTCTACAAGAGAGCGATCGCGGGATTGGGAGAAGTATTCCCAGGCGCGAAGCTCGCGGCTGTCGACTGGGACAAGCTCCCCAGCAAGCCAAGAGCCAGGGCTCTAGCATAAGCCGGCGGAGCCTGAAAAAATTCTCAAGCTTCTGCAGCTGAGCAACCCTGACCTTCCCTCCTCTGATTGGCGTGTTGCCAAGGTTGAGAAGGCCGTTGGTCCGAGGCGCCAGGTTGTCCTGACTCTCAATGAGGGAACAGTCGAGGCGCTGAAAAAAAACGGGGGAGCGCTCAGATACGGCTTCGACAGAGTAGCCGTCCGTATTTACAAGGCCGACGCCAAGCCGGGCCGCAAAGAGGAGGACCCTGATATAGAGGGACCTCGTATCGAGGAGGCGCCCGAAGGATTGTCCGACGAGGAGGACATCCTGGAGGGGTTCGTCTCCGAGGAGAGCGAGCTCGCTAGGGGCTTGCGCGGCGTCGGGATGTCCGAGGGGGAGGACGAGCAGGACGAGCAGGACGAGCCGACCTCGGACGCCGACATCACTGTGGTGGCGGTTAAGAAGCAGAATGTCTCTGACGTTTCTGCAAATAAACCTCCACCACAGTAAAGCAGCTTTCGCAGCGCTACTTGTCCACCTGGCGGAAGGTGGTATCGATGCTGTCCTCATCCAGGAGCCCTGGATCTGCGGCGACAGAATCCTAGGGCTGAGGGCAGCCGACTATAGGCTCTACGCAGCCCCAACAACAGGTAAATCGCGAGCCTGCATACTCTCTAGGAAAGATTTAACTCTTTTCATGCTTCCCAATTTCAGCAATGAAGATTTTTCAACAGCAGATCTAGAGGGACCAAATGGATCCCTCCGGATATACTCAGCATACCTGGGACACGACCAGGACCCCAACCCTGAGGCTAATCACCGAGGATAGCAAAAGGCGGAACCTTGGTCTCATCATTGGGTGCGACGCCAACGCCCACCACCATCAGTGGGGCAGCACTGACACCAACGACAGTGGTGAGTCTCTTTTTGATTACATCCTTTCATCCAACTTGCTAGTGGGGAATTCGGGGTACGAACCCACCTTTATTACCAGGAACCGTAGGGAGGTATTAGATATTACCCTCTTATCGGAATCGCTAAGGGATACCATGAAGTCGTGGAGGGTGCTGGAGAAGCACTCCTTCTCGGACCATAGGTATATCGAATTTACGCTGGGCTTCGATAAATACGATCCGGTCACCTTTCGGAACCTCCGGAAGACCGACTGGGAGGAATATAGATCCCAGCTTAGTAAGATCCTTAAGCCCCCTCCAGCCCCAACCCACTCGGACTACTGTCCGGAACGACTCGTTAGGACCTCGGTAGAGACCGACGCTTGTAGTACAGCTCTAAATAGGTCCTGCCCCCGTAGCAGGATTGGGGGGAAGACTGGGAAGAAGCCACCATGGTGGTGTAAGGAACTAGGCTGCCTCAAGAATACCGTGAGGCAGTTTTTCAATCGCGCCAAGAGCGATAACACAGACGCATCATGGCGCCTCTATAAGATAAACCTGTCCCTATACAACAGGGAACTAAGAAAGGCCAAAAGAAGGGCCTGGTCTGACTTTTGCTCAGGTATCTAGGACTACTCAGAGGCGTCAAGGCTGCGGAAGGTACTCTCGACGACGCCCTCTCACCCGGGTTTTGTCAAGAGGCCTGACGACAGCTGGACGACCTCCAGCGAGGAAACCCTCGGGGTTCTCCTGGACGCTCATTTCCCCGCAAGCTCCTCTCAGAGCAGCCCACCTAACCCCCCGACACGGCGGGGTCCGTCAGAAATGGCATACCTCCTCACGGATAGGAATATTAAATGGGCAGTAAACAGTTTCAGCCCTTATAAATCCCCAGGGGTGGACGGCATAATACCTGCTCAGCTTAGCTACGCATATCCACGTCCTGGCTTCGACTAATCTTCTCGATTATTCTCGACACAGGGGTCATCCGAAAAGGCTGGCTCCGCTCGAAAGTTGTATTTATCCCCAAGGCAGGCAAGCCATCGCATTGCACGCCTAAGGACTACAGGCCGATAAGCCTCTCCTCGTTTCTACTCAAGACGCTGGAGAGACTCATCAGTCTGCACCTCAGAACTAACATTCCCCACTCATCCTTATCAGGATCACAACATGCGTACAAGAGGGGCAGATCAACAGAGACAGCACTCACCTCGCTCACCACTATAATAGAAAAATCACTCCACGAAAGGGAGTTCACACTCGTCGCCTTCCTGGATATAGAGGGCGCTTTCAACAACATTCTCCCGAGCTCAATTACGACGGCATTGACTAAGCTGGGGATCGATCAACACTCAGTGGGTCTCATTGACCGGATCTTGCGCAGCAGAACGGTGGAGGCAACACTGGGGGGGTCAACTACCACTTGACAAGTCAATAGAGGCCCGCCCCAGGGCGGAGTCCTCTCCCCTCTCCTATGGAATGTGGCAGTCAACGAACTGCTTCAGGGCATAGAGGAGGGTGGCTGTCGGGTTGTGGCCTATGCGGATGATGTTGCCTTGGCATTTACGGGAAAATTCCCGCAAACCCTTTGTGACAGGATGAGCGACAGTCTTCGGTTCCTGGCGGATTGGACTGCTAGGTGTGGACTGGGAGTAAACCCAGCGAAGACCGAATTGGTCCTTTTCACAAGGAAATACAAAATCCCCAAAGTGATACCCCCTAAGCTTTGTGGGATACCCATACCCCTCAAAAATCAGGCCAAATATCTAGGTCTAATCCTGGACAAAAAACTAGACTGGGGCCTAAATACGGACGAAAGGGTCAAAAAGGCCACAATCGCACTCTACACCTGCCGCAAGGCGATAGGGCTAAAATGGGGTATGACCCCTAAAATTGTCCGTTGGTTGTACACGGCTATCATTCGCCCAATACTCCTCTACGGGGTTGCTATTTGGTGGCCAGCTCTAAAGCGGTCCACCAGCCTGGGCAAGTTCAGGAAAACCCAACGCATGGCTGAGATCTGCATGACAGGCGGCCTGCGCACGACTCCGGGAGACGCCTTGGACGTTCTCCTGGACATCCTCCCAATTGAGATAATGGGAGAGATGACTGCGTCACTTTCGGCACTAAGGTTGAAGGCGCGGGCTTGTGGAAAAGATCGAGTTTTGAACACACGAACCTCGGCTCTGCCCCACACCTCACTGGGGGAGACACTGACTACTGTGTCCCCACTGAACACCCTATCACACCCTTCCAGGTTTACATCCCCGACAGAACGGAATGGAACCTAGGAGCCCCTGGACCCCCAGGGTCCCTTCACATTTACTCGGATGGCTCAAAATTGGACGGCCGGGTGGGAGGAGGTATATACTCCGAACACCTGGGCTTAAACGTCTCTTTTAGGCTACCCGACCACTGCAGCGTCTTTCAGGCGGAAGTTTACGCCATCAAAGAAGCTCTTGATCAGCTCCCGCCCACAATGGCTAGAGCTCCCCTTTGCATTTTCTCTGACAGTCAGGCTGCCCTGAATTCACTAGAATCCATCTCCTCTAACTCAAAGACCATCAACGACTGCCGCAGATCTCTTCACGAGATGGCGGAGCAGTACGACCTCCACCTCATCTGGGTCCCAGGACATAGGGACATCGAGGGCAATTGCGCTGCCGATGAGCTTGCCCGGCAGGGTACAACCTCCCCTCTTCAGCCGGAGAGGGAGCTAGTTAGCTAGTTGAGATGCCCTTGGCCACTCGCAGACTACTTTGTAGGGAACACTTTTGTCTCCTCGCGGACAGGAAATGGGAAAACCTAATCTCCTGCCGTCACGCTAGAATGATCTGGCCACGCCGACCAGCAAAGCGCTCCAAAGAGCTACTGTCTTTAAGCAGGGAAAGCTGCGCCCTTGCCGTTAGGGCTCTTACTGGTCACTGGCTACTTGGTACGCATGCGTCCAGACTGTCGGTTCACTATAACGACTTTTGTAGAAGCTGTAGGGATGAGGAGGAGGAAGAGACAGTAACTCACCTCCTCTGTCACTGTCCAGCCCTGAGCAGACGTATACTGCAGTACCTGGGCTCCTTCACCCTCGTGGATTTCGCCGAGCTAAGCGAGGCATCACCGAGGATGCTAACCCGTTTCATCCAAGTATCGGGCTGGTCCTCTCTAACTTAGGATTGGTCAGCGGCCCATGAGAACCTATAGCGGACAGGGCCTACGCGGCATCACAAGGAGCCTCCTCTGGCTACTGTGGGCGGCCCAGCTCGTCGAGCCGGCCGTCACCGCCTTAACCTAACCTAACCTTAACGAAATTTGACCTTTTTTTAAAACTTTTCCTAAAATCTACAGTTTTTAAAACAAAACTCTAAGTAACCTTTTATGTGATTTTAAATCAACACCGATTTGCCAATCTAGAAAAGCTATTCAAATTGTGCGTTCATACACCAGCAATCAAAATAACTTTCAGCCGGATAAATTTGATAATAAAGTTCTTAATCGAATTAGAAGTCATTTTTAATTAAATAATGCCGCCGATGTGTCAGCATGTTTTCTACTCCACTCGGAACATCAATGAACGAACAACATGAAAGTATTCCACAGTTCGCACACTCGCGCAATAGAATTAATGGCTTTTTAGGGTCTTGTTTATTTGTTCTCTATTTCGAGCGGTATTCTTCGCATCGATTTCATCGGTCAGCAAGCAAATAAATACATCTTAACCGGACATTTACATACATATGTAAAACACTTTGTTTCTGCTTATCTATGCGAAGCTCTCGCCGCTGATTTTTTTTGCCGCGATTTTATTTGTTTTGTTTTCAGTTTACGCAGTTTGCTGGGTTTTTTTTTGTACGAACGTGGCTTCGATTTCAAAGTCAAGGTTAGTTTGACTTTGACGTTGTGCTGTGAACGTTTAAATTAAATTCTCTGGTGGTTTGTGTAAATGAAATTCAGTTAAGGCCTAGAGCGGTACTTGCAGTTCTATCTAATAGTTTTCTAAAAATGTTATTTCACAGCGAATTGTACTTACTTTGAACCGCCAACTGTTGTTGATGCGCCGCCGCACGCTGGAAAATAAACAAAAAAATTATTAATTATCTGAAGGCTGTATTTTGTTGGTGTATTTTTTGTTTCTTGTACGTATAATGTATAATACATTTCTTTGAATTTTACTAAATCTAAGGGTAAATAACTCTACTTTCTGTTATTAGTTTTTTAAGACCTAAAATATTAAAAAGTAACATAAAGAGATCACAAATAACATACAAGCTTGATTCCCTTTTAATTTTTCTTGACATTCTAAAGATCCATTTGTAAATTCGGTGGTGTTCCACGTGACATTTATACGCATTCAAAGGAAAAAAATGTGTAAACAAAATTTATCAAATAAATTTTTTGTGACACAGTTACATTAAGAAATGTGTCATTTTTTTTAAGTTGAAAGCCTTTAATTTTACAAAATTTGCAACTTATAGGTCTTGGTTAGCACTATAATTGGTGTTAAGATCGATTTCGGACAATTGTTGGTTTTACAAGATAATTACAAAAATGTAATGAGTTTGCACGTGACACAGACAGAAAGTCAATTTCGCAAACACTAATTTCAGTAACTTGATGAAAGATTTTAATGCTATTAATTTTAATGTATTATATATTAATTGAAAAATAAATTATTTGATTTGACTTCAAAATGTTGAGCAGTTTTTAATGAACTTTGATGTGACGCACGCCACAGGTCGCACGTAACATTTCTTCCATTGTACTTATCGTGATTTTTTTCTATTAAAGTAAATCAGAAAATCATAAATGCTATTTTTTTTTACTTTTTGGAATATCCCAGTGATTTTAGAATGCAAAAGTTCAAGCATTATTCCTTTGATTAGAAAGATTTTATCAAAACACAACATAAACTTTTTTATGAGGCGCGAGTTTGCCTTTAAATATATTAAATTTTTTTAGAATATGATAAAGGCTTTCAACTTTGACCAATTGGAACATTTTTTTATGTAACTATGTTGAAAAATATTTTTTTAGTTTTTGGTGGTTGTCTTCAGAGAATAGCCCATATACCGAGTTTTATTTTTTACATTTAGTCACATAACGTCTTTTCACTTCAGAATTGATTATAAAAACAAATTATTGAGCTATAATAAACTTTTAAGCATTAAACTTTTAAAATTTTAACTTTTAAAATTGTTACATCCTTTTGCTAGTGATCCATTTTACAGAAAATACATAATTACATTATTAAGGAATATTTTGCAGATACAATATTTAATCGGGAAATGTAGAATATTTGAGTGATAATTAAGATAAATTATATTTATGAGTAATTTGTTTTATTTTAATTAAAAACTTTGCTTTGGCATACAAGTATAACCCTCTCAACGGCCGTAATTTTTTACTGAATATTTTTTGTGTGAAATATTTGATTAGCTTATTTGGTCCTAAAACCTTACATTGTTGGTCATCATGGCCCGAATTCCGGGCAGGGATTGCACATCGAGAGAGTGACTGCGCCCGCGCCGCGTTTTCGTGGTGGGCGAAACGGGCGGTGGCCCAGGGGGCGTGGCCGAGCTGCTTGAGTGGGTGTGTCGGTATATCCATCTTTTCACAGCCGACATTTTGGACACACGTTTTTTATATTCTATATGCACAGTTTGTTTAATTGATTATCACCTCAGCTGATTCATATTTCTTCAAGTTCATATTTGGTTAATTAAAAAGAAAGAAAAATTTAGCGACAAATTTGAATTTGACTGCTTGTTTAGTGGCACACTGCTTGAGTTTCAACTGCTTGTGGCGCGAGCTTTTGTTGCTCAACCCTAGATGGCGCCTGAGGTGCTATTTGAACGTTCACATTTTGCATACAATTTTATTTAAATTTGTTTTATATTTATTTTTACACTGTGTTGCCCACTTCGAGGTATAATTTATGCAAATTGTTCTTACATCTTCAGCGGGAGCTCATAAATTTATGTATATTTTTCAATTATCCGACAGGCAAGAATTTCTCTCTTGACTTTTTATATATTTTTTGGTTTTGCGGAAATGGGTAGATAAATTAAATAATGACCATAATGCAGAATACACTCCGAATGTGGAACAAAAATTATTTTCCCAGCGGCAGCGTTGTTATCACCTTTTCCCATCGTCACCCCACAAATTAATCCCTGACCCCGAACTCTTCTTTTAATTAAATAAGAAGAACAAACCACGCCCAACAGAAGAGCCAGAAGCGGATGACGCATTAGAGTTGATTGAACGCAGCAATAAGGTTCAGCGGATTCAAAGGGAAAGCGTGCTTTTCGTTGATTGTGATTGAATGCTTTCGTGTTTCGACCAATTGAAATTGACAAAAACTTTGATTGAAGGTGCACACACTCAGCGACGAAGACGCAATAAATAAGAAGAGCAGGCGATTCTATTGAGTGACGAGCAATTGACGAGCTAAAGAAGGGATTTACTTCGACCAGGAAACGTGTGAGTGCAGTGAGTCGCCAAGGGCGTCTGTAAGAGAAAAGGATCTATTGGGATCACAAAGATCACAAGGATCGCAATCAGGAGAATCCCGGCAGTAATACACTTACAGAAAGGGTTACTACCTACCATATGGAGCTTTAAAATAGTCGACATCCAAAACCACATGCCGCCATAGGGAGAATATCACCGAGAGAACACGTATTTATTACCTATGATTCCAGCTCAAGTCAACAAAAGACTAAAATGTGCCTATCACAATTCATGCAAATTTGTAAAGCCCGTACAAAAACAAACCAAAAATCGTAGTTAATTTTCAAACTTAACACCTATCAAAAGTCCCGAAGACATGATAATTTTCCGAAATTTCGTCAGACGGACCGCAGAGCGTATACTTGATATCGCTGCAAGCTTTGCGTTGCTTATTTCGATTTATTTTGTTCTGCTTGTTCTCAGCTTTTGTTTAGCCAGCAAGTTGTTCTATATATTAGCAACGACTTATGCATGTAAATATTGCCAGTAAAATTAGACAATTATTTTTAGGCCTTTGGGAGAGCATTTTAGATGTGGAAATACTAGTTTGCTGGTAGTTCTGTCAGCTTTCTTTGTCCGTAATAGAAGTTGTTTAAATATGAGCAGAAAAATGTAATAAATAAATAACAGACAGCTGGGGGAAAAAACACAGACTCCAAGAGAAGCAGACAAAAACAAAATGCAAACAGAATGTAAGAGTCATTTACGTTAATTAGCTGCTCGAGCAAAGGCAAACACACAACAAAATGTAATAAAAAAAACAGAGAGGGAACGAAGTATCTGGAAAGGTTTACGGGATGTAGGTAGACAGACTTATTATATTCGGTTATAGTTCCATTTAGCAATGCGCGTCTGGTTGGAATTCTGCCAGATCGAAGGTCGAAAATCGTTTCAAGAACATCGAAACTCAGAGACTTTCAATTAACAGAGCGCTAACAGAGGCATGTTAATTGCCAATTGGCAATCGGCAGCGCGTAAAAGATTCTGCAATAAAGGGCAGGAGAAAGCGAAGCCAATTTATGTAAGCTCTCGCTGGCGAATTTGAACATTCTATAAAGGAACACAAAGTAACGGAGGGAATAAAACGTTGGTAATAAAAAATTGTATGAAAAATACTTGGGCAGTGAGCAATGTGTGTTGAACACTGTCGAATTGCGATCAAAGAATTCTAGAATAATACAAAATGGCCATGTTTCAAATTTTATTAAAATATGTGGAAAATTGGCTTAGTTCGATTTTTTTCTCGAAATTTTCCGATCGGTCCTATGGCAGCTATATGATATAGTTGTCCGATTTTGATAAAATTAAAATCAAAATTCTGGAATAATACAAAATGGCCATGTCTCAAATTTTAAAAAATATGTGGAAAATTGGCTTAGTTAGATTATTTTCTCAACATTTTCCGATCGGTCCTATGGCAGCTATATGATATAGTCGTCCGATCCGGCCGGTTCCGACTTATATAGTAGTGAGAGCATATAGAAGACTGTCTGCAAAGTTTCATTCAGATAGCTTTAAAACTGAGGGACTAGTTTGCGTAGAAACGGACGGACGGACAGACGGACCGACGGACATGGCTAGATCGACTCGGCTGTTGATGCTGATCAAGAATATATATACTTTATAGTGTCGGAAATGTCACCTTCACAGCGTTGCAAACTTCTGACTAAAATTATAATACCCTGCAAGGGTATAATGATGGAAGACAACTGGAAAGCTACAGTGTTGTGTGACCGACTGTGGGATACCTGGTACCTAAAATATTGTAAAAAGGGTAAAGTTAAATGAAGAGAAATGTTACCAAGAACTTCTTGCACTTCTTGTTGGGTATTGGCCTTAGCTCGCATGATCGCTAAAATTTCAATTCTGAAAAAGCAAAGCGTACACTTATCTTAGCTTAACTTAAGCTTTAAAATTTCTACCGATTTCTTTTGGCACAAACTACTTTAAAAGATAATTGCAAACGAACTCTATATATATCTCGAATAGTAAACATTTAGACACATTAAAAATCCAGACTCTCAGCGCCATAAACAAACTTCCTCCGCATCAACCCGAAAAGCTTTGCTGCTTTTCAAGTGGTCGACCCCTAGGCGAGTGAGATTAAAATAAATACAAAATAATAAGCGAAAAGTTAGTGCACAGAGTGAGAGAGGATGCATCCCGGCAGAACAGTCACACAGAGTTGGCTTTGACAAGTGATTGATTAACAAGAATAACACAACAACAAAAATAGAAATAATTAAATAAGCGGGAACAAAACAAAACAAGGCGAATTTATGCCTGAGATATTTCACTTTCTTTTCACTTCCTCGAACAGCCATAAAAACAGATCTGAGATCCCAAGTGGGCATTTCCCATTTAGGGAAGCCAGATTCCTACCCGACCGATATGGTTCTAGAGCTTTGAGGCTAGGTATCGATCGAGCCTATTTTCAATTTTTATATCAGTGGCAAATATATATACTCTAGGCAAACACCCGAGTTATCTGCCAAAAAGCAGAGTCTCCATTCAATTTATACGCCCTTACTTGCATTTATCTTATCGGCTGTCTTCTGTCTTCCGTTGTATATTCTAAATTAATTTTTGCGTTTCCCAAGGGAATCTGCCTTTCTGTGGGTTTTATTGCTAATGCTGATAAACCTTTTGTGTTTCATCGGTTACCATAACACCTTCGCGCTTATCTCCACCAAAGGTTAAGTAATCGTGGCGAAAGGGCCGGGGCCGCGTGATATCATCCATTGAAAGGCCATAAAACAGTCAGCCAGCAGTCAAAAGCACTAACGACCAAAAGATTAATGGAAAAAAGCATGTCTAATGAGCAGCAGCTGCTGCTCTTTAGAGAGAATGTGAAACTATTGGGAAGGATTTTATATCCTGTCTAAGATCATCGGTATCATCTTTGGCCTAGGCACATGCTTGCTTCCTCGCTCTCCAGACACTTGACAAATTAGCGACTAAAGAATTGGCTTAGAGGCTTTGGTAACGGCAAAGCCAGCAAAAAACCAGCGGCAGCTATTAGTTAGCAAAAGTTCATGAATAGAACAATAGAAACACACACAAAAATGCGGATCACATGTTGGTCATTTATTATGTTCGGTTTCTTTATTCATTTTTTTTTTGCCTTTCCTGTCGCACTCTAAGCTCATTTCCATGCCCTGGGGATTGCTTTTAATTAAATAAATATAATTTTATAATGGTAAATATTATGAAACGCTAAACGAACGTGCCGCATGAGATTCGTTACTGAACTTAAAAATTAAAAACAAAATTTGTCCGCCAAGAAAGAGGAAGGAGAACAGCCAGAGCAGAGAGAGAGATTATTACGAGTGTTTTAAATGATAATTTCATTGCTGCGGCACATTAGAACCTAAATGGCTACCAAAATACACAATTTGTTGCTAATTTTCTTATACTTTAAATGGTCCAATTTGCGCCAGAAATAGAATATAATTTTGCTTATTTTATGGTTATGCTCAAATGCATTTTTATGATTTCTCTAAAACTTCATTGGATTTGATTTCTTAATTAAATTTTCATAATTCTGAAATTAATTTTTTAACGGTGTAAATGTTTTAAGCACTTATTTCACGTTCAAGTCCTACAATTTTAGGCGGTTTAAAAACGTTTTTTAAATCGGAATTCAAACAAACAGATTTTAAATGTCGTGGAAATCTCCATTCAAAATTTAAATCCACTTTCGAAATGATTTTAAATAACTTTCTTTATAATTTATAGGCATTTTAAGATTCTTTCTTCTGAGAAATTTATTGGATTGAGTCCTCGAGGCACCAACTTTGAATGATTTTAAGCAGTTGAAAGTTTTTTTTTATAGTTTTCCACACACAGTCACACATATTTGATTTAAAAACAAATCTGATATCCAGCAGATGGGTAGTACATGTTAATATCTACGTTAATACCGGCGGAGGGCGAAAAAACGCGCACAATTCGCCGCTTGGCCCGCCCAATTGGGATTGCAATTGAGAATAACAACACACGGAGCGAAGCGTGCGAAAGAAGAAAACTGCGGGCCAAACGGCAGCAAATTGACGGCGGAGAGCACAACGCTGGCGTATACGTAATATTCCTACGTCCGTCTTTGTTTGTGTGCGCCGTTTCCGCAGTCTCAAAAAATAAATAAATAAAACCGAGCGAATCGAAGAAAGTCGACGACAGCGCAAGCTTCGGCAGAGAGCGGAACGCGAACAGCTGTTGCTACGATCACCTGTTGTCAAAGCTTTTCCCGCTCCCAAGGATTTGTTTTCTCTGTGTATTGATCTTTTGTGTGAATTTTCCATTCCTATATTTTGATATATTTGTTGTTGATAGCTCTTCGCACGCGTTTGGCGTTTATCTGCCTTTTCGGCGACTGATAAGCGATAAATAACGCACAAAAGCGCCGCTTATCAATAAAATCGAAGCCCGTCAAACGCATCGAAATCAGCAATTGCGCATAATTATTTATAGATTGATGATTATTAATAAAATGACGCCTTCAGTTGCCGATAAGGCTCAAGTGGGCATTTCGAGACTGCCTGGCATTCAGGGCGATGGGCGATATGGTCAGTGATTGGTTTAATCTTCCCAAGAAATCAATCTAATGGACAGTGATTAGCCCTATTGAAGATCTGAATGATTATAAATTAGTTCGCATGGTTTAGATCATATATTATAAAATAAATTATATTAAATATTTATAAAAAAAAGTTCAATCGCACCGGAGGTCTCAGCTTATATGGCAACAAATTGTCTGCCAATTGATAGTAGGTTCGGTAAATGTTAACGTTGGTAAACAACGGGGTACACATGACGGTAGTGGTAATGCCAGAAACAGCTGTACAGTGTACACACAAGTCATTTACTTGCCTAAGGCCCTATTTGTTTAAATTAAGCGAAGATGCTTTTTTACAAGCGTACCTCAATCAAATGCTTTACAAATATAATATAATTTAAAAATTCAAACATTTTAAGCTTTTTGAAAATGTGAAAACCGTTATACACGATCGATAAGTTTTTTAAACTGCTTGGTAACTGCTTTAACGCGTTGTGACTTGCTTTGTCGCTAGATTTGTTGGATTGGCTGTCACAAAGCAGTGCGAGCCATTCCTTCACAAAGCAGTCCACGTTAATTTACCACAATGCAGTGCGATTTGGCCAGCAGGAAAGCAGTGCAAAAATACTATAGCATAATACTAGGTATTTTTTTAATTTAACATCGTACACATACTTTTGATAACTATTAAACAATTTACTAACAAAAAATAATAATAGACTTCTTTAAAAGTTGTATAGTGGCAGCCCTGGTTTTTTACCAGGTTGTCAATTTCAAGCAATTGTTCAGTGCTTTGCTTCCATGTGTTGCACTTTCAAATTTCATAAATTTTAAAGCTCTGTTTTTAATGAAAATAAATTGTGTTGATTATTATTTTTAATGGAAAATTAAGAGCCAAGTATGTTTAATAAAAATTATATGTTAGAATTGTTTAATTTTTGTTAATTGTTTTATGTGTGTCTTGTGATGTGGACCGAATTTATGTACATAATTAAGCCCGGGTGCTCGTCTCTAATGGAATAGAACTTACACGGCATGAACTTGCAGCTAAAAGTAAATATGATATAAAACTTCTACAGTTTTAGAGGGTACGATTTTCATTTGTGCATTTTCCCGCATTTTAACATAAATTTAATGTGTTGCAGGTACTTTTGTATTTAGCAATTTACAGTTGCTGAAGCATGGAGCAACATCCGAACAGAAAAGTCCACTTCTGACTGTATATCAATAGGCTTCTCTGCAATTGACAGACCTTAAAATTACATATACGAAATGTTGTCATATTTGAGTAGGCGTGCCCACAATCGTCAAACATTTTATTTTATAATAAGCGGTCTATAAATAAAGTTTAAATACCCTTGCAGTAATTAGAAGAAGAAGAAGATGAAGAAGAAGAAAAATGTTCTGACTTTTTTGCTTTCTCGGGTACTGTCATTAAATAAATGTTGCCAATGCAGAATGCTGCTGGCGAAAAATGTTGCAAGCAACAAAGGCAAACAGATATATATATTCCTATGGCAGCTATATGATATAGTGGTCCGATTTTGATAAAATTAAATAAAATTATGGCAGCTATATCATATATTGTCGGATCCGATCCGGCCGGTTCCGACTTATATAGTAGTGAGAGCATATAGAAGACTATCTGCAAAGTTTCATTCAGATAGCTTCAAAGCTGAGGGACTAGTTTGCGTAGAAACGGACGGACAGACGGACAGACGGACAGACGGACAGACGGACATGGCTAGATCAACTCGGCTGTTGATGCTGATCAAGAATATATATACTTTATAGGGTCGGAAATGTCTCCTTCACTGCGTTGCAAACTTCTGACTAAAATTATAATACCCTGCAAGGGTATAAAAATATGCAAAAACTTTCAGCTTCCTAACTTCATTATTTTAAAATTTGCAAAAAAATTTTCCCAATGTGCACTGAGGAAAGAAGTTTTTGACGTATTTATTTGGTAATTTTGTATAAATAGAAGGACTATCAATAATAAATTGATTTATTTACAGTTTTAAGGTACGTAAAGAGTAATTCCTGAATTTAATCAGCGCTTAGTAGACTTTTTTATAGTTCATGTTGTCATTGCCGTGTTTAAATCCATTTTAAATGCATTTTTTCTAATCTTTTCCTAGGCATATGGCCATATGGCATTGTTAAAATTTTGCTAGCTGTAAAATCTTTACTAATAATATAATAATCAGTAGGAGTAGAACTGTTAAAAGTTCAATGATATTAATCGACACGACACTTAAGGAAATCAGTTTATGTGGCCATAAGTTTATCTGTGATTATAATTAGAAGGCTTACAATTAGAAGGGAGGCCAGAGGAGGAGAAACCAGAAGCTCAAATGTCCTAGCAGATTGCCATTGGACCCAAACGCTACAACGATGGCAATAAAGCAGACCGATTTCGATTTTTCATAGTTGATGTTATGAAACTAATAAAAGCTCTAATATTTAAAGACTAATTGGACTAAAAACGGATAGGAAATAATTAAATAATTTATAGTTCAATAAATCTGAGGGTGGAAGACGTCCCCTCACTGCGTTAAAAACTTTTGACTGACATTATAGTACTGTACAAAGGTATAAAATTATACTCCAATATAATTGTAGAACTTGTATGACGAATAAACAAAATGTCCTTATCAACAGCCAGTTGCTACTTACCGCTTTGCGTTTGTCGGCTTCGCTGACCGCCGAGTTGGACCGATGCCGGAACAGATCCATCACCTTGGTCATGGGCGAGCGCTGTGAAGCGTTGGGTCGCACCGCCGTCACCGTGTGGTAATACTGCCAAGGAAAGAAGGGTGCCAGTTAGAAGTACTGCCGGACGCATCTGGAGCAAGTCCAAGGTGCACTAACCTGCGCGTCGCTGCCTTGATGAGGATGGGCGCTGCCGTCTTTGTATTTGCTCTTAGCGGAGACTGTGCCATCGGCGTTCGTTATCGTCACGGCGGGATGCTGGCGATGGCCAAAGTTCTGCATTGCCACCTTCATTGAGTTCATAAGGCCACCGGCTCCAGCTCCTGCAACCGCTGCCGCACTCGCTCCGGCTGTCGCTCCTCCGGCTCCGGTACTCGAGGCGGGCGCTGTGCCACCGGACACGGAATACGTGCTACTGGTAGCGCTGCTGTCGGCGGAGGAGGGGTCCAGTAGGTGTTTCTCCTTCTGCCGTTTAGCGTCTGATTTCGCACGCGGCCGAAACACGTCGAAGATCGTAGGCCGGCGGTTGGGAGACGCGATGCCGTGTACCGTCGACTGGTTGAGCACCGGCGAATCCTCGCCGCTCCGCCGCCGCTCCAGCGAGCCGGAGCGCGATCCATGGCCAGTCATAGCCATGCGCTCGGTGCTGCGTGAGATCTTCTCGCTGTGCCTGTTGATCTTCTCCAGCTTGGCGGCCTCGCGTTCGATCCGTCGCGCCGTCTCGCGCTCCAACTTGCGGGCCTCCTTCTCTCGTCGCGACTGCTCCTTCTCCTGGCGACTGTGGGCATAAACAAAGATATTAGACGGGATTCTTTCGAGTGTAGTATGTAGAAACTGAACTGGTAACATTTTGCTACAACTCAGCTAAGGGCGATTTTGATGAGGTCGTTGATAATGGAAATGATTTTAATGTCAGAGGAGTCTGAACAAAAGGAGGTATTACTCAGAAATTTCTTTGTCATTATACAATTTTTCTTACATAGTCTCTTTCTCCTCTTAATAAATACATTTAAAAGAACAGAAATACTCTTGAAAATAATTCAAAATAAGCTTCAACTTTAGTTTTAAAGAGTATGTATGTTTTATGGTGTCTTATCTAAGGATATATAAGTTTAATTCTACAAGTTTCTAAATAATCAAAGTTTGGAGAGAGAAATTAGAAAGAAAGAAAATTCACGAAGAATTTAATATAATCAAATTCAGCTGTGTAGATTCGAAAATGTTCAGACTCCCATGGCCATTGAGCTCAAACTAAAACCGTGACACTCACCGCTGCTCCTTCTCCATCTTCTTGTACGCCTTCTTGGCCGCCTTGGCATTGGGCTCGGCTGGGGCGCTCGATGGCCGGGATCCAGGCAGCCGGTTGGGTCCGCCGATACTGCCATCCTGCTCCTGGAAGCGAACATGACGTTTTTGGGAATTAGTTTGGGTCGGACTTGGCGCGTCGGAGGGATTCAAATTGGCGTCTACTAGTGGGCTCTCGACTGGGTGACTACTTTGCATGTTTCTGGCGACGCTGGCCAAGGCAAACTGAGCGCTAGCCGGTTGGGCCGACCGATAACCCACTATTCTTTATCCCCATATCCTTTTACTCTTCACACTTATTAGTCCCCGTTTTGCCAGCTGCTGCAATTATGCCGAATTGTCTACAAATACACTTTATTCGCCACAACACACAGTGGCGGAACCCGCAGCCCACAATTGAAGGAGCAGACGACACCCGATGCGTCCGTTTAATTGGGCCAAGGCGGCAAAGGCAGCAGGGGGAAGTCCCATCCTGATGCCATCCAGCGGCGCCTTCGATCGAGCTTAATCAATTAATTTATGATTACGCAAAATTGCAAGCGAATGTGGGCCAGGCGACCGACTCTGACTGTTTGCCAAGGAGCCAATTTGAGTGGACTTAAAGCACACAAGCGGTATTCAACGAAAACTCTTTGAAAACAGCCAGGCTTGAAAATAACTTACATTGGGAATCCCCTCCCCTCACCCAACATTTGCAATGCGAATCTAAAATAGAAACTAAATATAAAAAAAGTATTAGAAATTTATTTTCCAACTGAATGTGATAAGTCTAGATTGCTGAAATATTTAAGTTATTTCGAAATAGCAATTATTTTTTCGCAAAATCCATTTTAATCTTCAAACCAAATAAAGTTCTTTAAAAATTTGGTTTATTTATCAGTAACCAAACTTTCCCTTAATCAATTTAAAACCAAGAAATTGAATAATTCAAATAATTTCCTACAGAAAGCTGTTGTTCGGATCAGGACAATAGCGAAATATTTTAATTGCCCATTTCCTGAATTTTCTAACAACTTTCACATTCATCAGAGCCTCCCAGCCAGCTACACCTGAGATTCAAGACATTTTTGAGAGGAGAAGAGCTCTCAAGATCGGGGACAGCAGACACCTGTCTGTTTGAACTATTTTTAGCAAAAATCGCAGAGCGTTCAAAGCCAAAATGCTGTATTTGTTGCCCTTTTTGTTTTGTATTTTTCGCTTAGCTTTATTTAACGGCCGAGGGTTTCATTACCCAAGTGCTGAGTCACGTGCCCCGAGGGTCGCAGACGACTTCGATGAGCTAACACACAAAAGCCGCCTCGAATTAAGACCGGATGGGTTACCATAAAAACCAGAAGCTCTCCATCTTCACTGTGAATTGGGAATATGTATGTTAGCACCTAAGTATGTACATATGTATGTCCTGATGTGTGATTCAGGATTCTACGATATCAGCTGTTCGCCAGAGTCTAACTAAATATTTTGACAGCTATAAAACGCTTCAGACTTTCTGCCAGCTCTGTTTCTGGGTTCTGGGCTCTGATGGGAGCGGCGAGAGCCAGCTCAAAATTGACGTCATTGTTTGCCGAGACCTGGTAAATACACGGCGGCTGCCTATATGGAAATTTTATACATGTACGCGATACGTCCGCGTTCCGTCAAAACAAATACGAATCGGCGGATTCCGGGCCGAAACTGTTGACAAATTGTGTCATGATAAGCGCGAGAGCTGGAGGGCTGCCTGCCTCCCCGACACCCGGCGAACAGATATACAGAAAATGCCCGACTATATATAGCCCGACACACATACTACACATCTGTGTGTGGCTCGATAAAAACAAGCCCCAAAAAGATGATTTTTCACCGTGTAGTGTTTACCTTTCGGTCAGACAAATAAACTCTAAAAGGCCGAAAATGAAGCACAATACCAAAAGTTGAAATATTTCGTATGCCTCTTCTGCAACCCCTTTCCCTTCACAAGCTATAAATAGATAACTTTATGGTTTTCGTAGAGGCATCGGAGCGGAGCTGGCGAATTATTAATATTGAGTAAACAAAATGAAAACACAAACATGCCACAGATCCTCGAAGAACTGCACCTCGTCAAGAGAGCTAGCCGAGAGGGGAGCTTCGAAAGATCGGGAAATATCTTGATTTCGTGGCTATACCACTTAAGATCATCAGAGGCGGAACTATAAATACTTATAAAAATTTTACTACTACTAGATTCTAGAAACTATGAGATAACACTTTCAGAGAGTGCCCCGATGACAAGATTTGCGGTCTAAAATGTATAAAAAACTTGTTTGCGGCTCTAAGCTCCTTCTCATATCTTACTTATTTATCAAATTATAATATCGGTTATAAGCTAGAAAAGAATGTATACAAGATCTAAAAGTGGAAAAAAATTATATGGGTGGAATCTACATATTTGCCTATATCTGGGACACCTCATTAAAGCTTAATTCCCAAAACTTGGTAAGCAGAGATCGGCAGCGGTGCCTGATTTTTTATATTCTTGGACGTTGATGCACTACGATCAGTACACTCAAGTGGCCCGTATGACACCAAGCACGTGCTTGTTCGTGTTAGGTGTTAGTAGGCGCGAAAGATGAAAGTATAGAAAAGCAATTCGAGGAAGTAACTACTGGCGTGCTGCCAGATTGTTTGCTTGCATGTGTACTAAGTGGGTTAGTATTAACGTTTTTAGTTTAGGAAGGCTATCTACGTTTGAAATTATAATGTACAAATCGTTATAATTTGCACATAAAACTCTAAAGGGTTCATGCAGTTGAAAGGACGTTCTACAATGGCGCAGCACTAAGGGAATATAGGATCTAGTATTTCTACTCGGTACGTGAAAGTTAAGCTGACCCAACAGGTCAGCACTTTCCACGTCACCGTGGATAAGGTTATAAATAAAGTTCTACGGTTGGATAAGGATGGTAAGTTAATAAGGAGGAGTCTACTAGAATAGGAGGGTAACCTCTGGTTTGCATCCCAGTTTAAGCCGCGTAAAGCAAAAAGTAAAAAGTTCTTTTGAACCGACTCGATGCGTTTACTGTGGACCCCATGCTGAGGGCTCCAAACGCAAGATCCATATTCTAAGATAGGACGAACTAAAGAAATATATAGAGATTTTGTAACGAACGGGTCATTGAATTCTTTCGACCAACGTTTAATAAATCCAAGCACACCTCTGGCTTTATTCACCATGCATGAAATATGATCAATAAAGTCAAGATTAGGACGGACACCTAAATCGTCAACTAA
>VNJU01009764.1:0-24840 GCA_008042675.1 Drosophila seguyi | reverse complement strand
GCCATAGGGGCCATTGCTTTGTCTGTTTGTGTGCGCCATTTAGCCAGGTTAGATGCGAAGTTAAGGAATGCTGCCGTTAAGGCTTCGAATGCCTTGAAACACAATTGCTGATGAGCATAATAAAAGGCAAAAAAGAGCAGGGATAAAGCCTGGTTATTAAGCAAAATAAGTTAAATAAGAAAGCGTACTATGAGTTTTATTATTTTTACAATATTTATACCCTGGCAGGGTAGTATAATTTTAGTTAGAAACTTGAAATGCAGTGGAGAAGTCATTTCCGACCCTATAAATCATAAATATTCTTGATCAGCATCGACAACAGAGTTGATCTAGGCATATTAGGCAAATACACATTTTTTAAATATTTTTTTTGTTAAATTTGTTAAGGGGTAACATCGTTAAAATTGCTAAAAAATAAACAATTTTTTTAATTTTTGAAATTACAAAGTTCAATATGCAGATTTGTTAACCCAATAAAAAATAGATCAAATCAGCCATCGGTATTGAAATTAATGCAGTTTTGACTTAGATGTGATAGATTTTCAGGATCCAATTGCAAATTGGAAGGGTTTACATACAAGC
This sequence comes from Drosophila seguyi, assembly GCA_008042675.1. Lineage (NCBI taxonomy): Eukaryota > Metazoa > Arthropoda > Insecta > Diptera > Drosophilidae > Drosophila > Drosophila seguyi. The sequence goes on along the minus strand of VNJU01009764.1, from coordinate 24,258 downwards.
TTTGGTTTTCCCAAATAAGCTTGTTTTTCTGGTTTTATACTTAATTTCATACATACTTATAAGAAAGCTTAGTCTCAATGAAGGGAGTACTCAATTTTTGTAAAATAATATAATAGATCGGGATCTATGAAAGCCTTGGGACAGTCGAACACTATCGCTGATAGCTCTCTGTATACTTACCATTAAGCCTAATAAAAATATAATTATAAATAGGATTTTTAAAATATATATTTCCTCCATCTTACCTACTTACTATTAAATTTCATATTTTTCCTATTTTTTTATTTAAATAAAATACAAGATGACAAAGGCCAGTGTACGATATACTATTAAGTTTAACATTGTATTACCATTTATGTGTCAAACAATAAAATAAATAACTAATCAAGAATCCTAGCTTGACTCTTTAAAATATATTCTTTTTCCATCCTTCATTTTACTTAAACTCTAAAGCAGCCTAAAACCCTTACCAAAAAAAAACCCCTTAAATGGCTTACTCTGAGCCTGGCCCACAGGTATTAGACCTCTCCATTCCGTTTTAGAAATTTCCCCCCATCAACTTACATTTTGTTGAATCCCAAAAGTAACTCGGCAGAGTTGAAACTACTAACTAAAGGCCAAAAACAAATTCCAGCTAGATCTACATATATACGTATACCCAACTCCCTGGGTAATCTACTTAAAGTGTAAGAGACAACCCCCACATTATCCCCACCCCCAAAAAGTGACAAATTCCTTTTTGCACCGTGCGTGTCAATGGCCTTTGGCTAAATAAAAGACATTGCCTCAAGTTGAGCATTTGACGCTTTTTAGGCCTGACTACTTTGTCACTGGAGGCAACCGAAAGACACCCTAAATGCGCATAAAAAACCAAGACTTTCTCCCTCACTTTCCTTTCCTGCAACTCAACCAATTTGCGATAAAAATAAAACATATTGCTCAATAGACAACAAACCAAGGGAAAAAGGCCAAAAAGTGAGTGAGTGGTGGGGGAAACGTTGGGAATGGTTGAGCGACAATGGATTTCCCACTGTGCCACACGTCGTATACGCGATGCGGGCGCAAAGGGCTGGGGGGCGGTAAAAACTTTCCACGTTGCAGTTGTCACGTTTCGCATTTGCTACCTAAACATTTTTACTCAACTCGATTTGTATTTTCCCGTTCTCCTGCTGCTATATTTTCCTATATTTTCTTGAGGTATTTTTTGAAAGGAATTGCCATGGCTCATGATTTGTGCAAGACGTTTTTTAAAGTTCATTTTAGTCTAGTTTTGACTTGCCATTTTTAATATATTATTAGCCCATTTAATTAGAAATAATTTAGCTTTATTTATTCAATTAAATTGGTCTCAAGTTCAAATCTAAGCTTGTGATAAAATAAGTGCAAGTAAATTCAAATCTTTTCAAAATTTCTATACAATTTTCAAATTTTTGTTGAAATTCCTGCACTTTCCAGGACATCCCTGTCGCCTCATAAACCTAAACCATAAATTGTCCTATGTATCTCCTGTTTTTATATCCATGTAAGCAAAACTTTTAGCTTGTTGCAGAAATTTTCCACCCGCTGGAATGGATGGACGAAAAGTTTTCGTCCAAGGGAATGCATTGCATCTGCTGCAGGAAAGTGGGGGTTCCTTTTCTGAGGATTGCATTAAAATTTATACAAAACACAAATGCAGCTGCAACGTGCAACTTGCAACTGCAACTTGGGTATTACATATCATTTATCGATTGATTTGATATATATAGAGAGAGAGATGGAGGCATGGCCAAAGTTGGCCCACAAAGTTTTTTGTCTGTGTCGTCGTCAGGTGAGTTTCTAGATTAAATCACTCGAATGCATTTGCATTTCCTTGTCGGCTGCAACTTTGTTGTTGGTTCACCCAATCTATTTTCGCATTAGACTGGCAATTGATTCACAAATCGTATAATTCAATAAGCCCCAAAGTTCTTTGCCGAAAACAGAGCAGGAAACGTTGCCAGAGATACAGACTTTAGTTTACTATTAAGTAACGATTTACATGCAGACTTTTCTTTTTTTCTATAAGCTCTTTAAGTTTGCAATTCATTTTCCTTCTTTTATTGGCTTTCCACAGGCTTAGGAAAAGTTCTAGCTAACTGTTAATAATTCATCTCGGCTGAGTTATAGGCACAGCTTGAGAGTGATGATAAAATATTAGTCGAGCATCGCCAGGTAGCTTCTGCCATAATCACTCAAAGGCATTAAACATGATAAATGGCACACGAGCAGGTAGGATACTCAAAAGAGTCATCCTGCTGCCAGTTTTCGACCCCTTTTTGGTTGTCCTTGGGTGTCATAAATTTTGTTTGCTGCCTGACATATGATACATATAAAATGTAAGTGTTTTTGGGGACAATCTATGTAGTTTTTTATTTATTTTTGTAGTACTTGGGCGGTGAATTTAAAAATAGCAACAAATTCGAAGTCATTTTTATTGGAGACTTCCAAAATTTTGTAAGAAGCTTACAATAACGAAAGTATAGCAAAAAAAAATGTATAAATACCTACTATAAATAATCACAACAAATCTTTTTAGCAAAGGCATATTTCATATATTTTTTTCTATAACATATCCTGCACAAGTCTCAAATAAACCAAATTTAACTGTAAGATAAATTATTCTCTGTTTACCATTAGGAAACCTTATTAAATCCAGAAAATTCGATTTGATTTCCATAATTTTCCAGCCAGCTGTTGTTTTATTTAACCGAAAAACCTAATCAACGGCAACTTTACCCATAAACATGCCCCAAATGCTGGGACCCAAAAAGGAGCCCCTAGAATAACCCTTTTTCCTTACATTTTCCTAGGATTTCCCCTTTTTTCTACACCAATTTATGGCCAAAAGCTGCCAAAATGCTAGAAGAAAGGAGCAACGATGTCGGAGGAACAACGGCAGCCATATGTTCCAGATTGACCACAGCATCATAAATTTTTTGGGATTTAACATGCGAAGCGGAGGCAAACGAGGCAAAAAGCTGACCACCATATAAATTCTTATATTTATATATATGCAATATGGGGAGAATAAAAAAACGAAAACTCCAAAACTGAGGGCAGCTCAAAGCAACTTCGAGTGCTACTTCAACTTTGGCGTGCATAAAACATGAATTAAGGTAATGAAAAATTTTTGACTGCTCGCTCTCAGCGTGCTCATAAAACTTACAAGGTCATTAAGAATGCATAAGGCTAGGGGAGGCTGGGGAGGGGTCTTGTATATATACCCCCCACCCTCTTAGCCAACCCACCGAAATATCTTTTTAATCTGCGCAATAAAAATATATATAAATATTTGTATATATATTTCCATTGCATTTTTCACACCATTTTTTGTTGTTGTTGTGCCCAGCTTAAAAAACAAATTTCGAGCGATTTCTTGTATATTTTTTTGTTTTCTTTTTGGTGCGAGCAATTTTTCATGCTCGCCGCTATGGAAAATCGTTTTCCAATCACGTAAACACAGCTGGAATTTTATTGCTGCGTGTTTTATTAAAAAAAAATGAAGGGAAAATAAAAAAAAAAAAAACAGCTAAGGAAGAAGAAATCGCTGAACGCATTTTCGCAGAGAACGCGCGCTGTAATAATAAAAGTTTTCCGCGGAGGAGGGCTTTCCACAGGACACCACCGAAATCTGGCACTGAGCGAGTGCAAGCTACAGATGCAGTCAGATATATATATTATGTGTGTGTGTGTGTGTGTGTGTGTGTGTGTGTGTGTGTGTGTGTGTGTGTGTGCATACATATATCCCTGCGGGTCTACATGGGGCGTTATGGGGCAGAGCGTATAAATCAACCCGAAAGCGCGCACACTTATTTGCCGCTCTGCGGCACTATGAAGTCCCGGGCTGCACTTTCTCTTTTCCTTGCTTTTATTCTTCGTTTTTGTTTTTTGTTTAATTTTTTATTACTTTTGGTAGCGTGAGTCCTCTGGCTTAAGGTTTTAAGGATCAGTTTGTGGTGGGCTCTGTGGGAGCAAGTAGATCTTGGTATTGCCAGGGTTAGGTAATTGCTGGTATAATAGCAAAGAGAGGATGTCTATATATATATATATATATATATATATATATTTAAGGTATTTATTAAATAAACCAATTAATAGTAAATCAAGTATTGTGAAAATAAAAAAAAAATTAAGTATAAATTAAATACAATAACAAAATTATAAAATAAATGCTTAAAAAACAAAAGTAAGTAAATTAATCAGAATTCAGCCTTTAATGATTCATTCTGCCTCATTCTTGTTTATTAATTTTGATAAATTTATTTTTATTAATTATTAATTCAATAAAATTATCTTTATTATAATCTTTTGTGTATAACAACCCTTCTCAAAAGTTCATTAAAATTAATTACAATTCAAAAACTTAAAACTTCACTGAACTCTTTTCTTTCTTGTTTATCAATTTTAATTACTTTATATTTATTAATTATTAGTTATTAACAACTACTTAACAACTATAATAACTTTCCAATATCATTAAATTCTCCACTTTTAAAAAAAAATCTTTTGTGCCATAATTTTTTAACTTTTTTTGTCTCGGTATTTGTTCTTAAAATGTTACTGATTTCAGCAGATGCTGCTGCTACATTTACTATTGCATTTCCCCTTGAATCCCACCCCTTGTGGCGAAATATTTTCCCCATTTTTTCCTTATTTTCTTTTTTCTTCCTTACATTTATTTATCATATTCTTTTTCCTTTGTTTCTGGGCGGACCTTGGCCAACGGGTCGGATGATGAATGCAGTGGGCATTAGGGAGGCAAGCGTGCGGTGTCCAGGGAATTTATTTGTTTTGTACTTATGGTGCCATAAAATTGTTTTAAGGCCAACTTAAATAAAAATGCAGCAGTGAGAGAGGACAGCAGCAAGTGGGACACAAAAAATGCAGCAGCACACAACAAAAAAGAAAGGGATAACAGCGCTCCAAGGAGCGTGGCAAGAATCAAATGGTCATTGGGGAGTAAGAGCGGAAAGAGTGCCAGGAAAATGCATGGCATGTCATTTTCTGCTTATTTTCTAAATTGAAAATACTTTGCGTTGTAATTTTTCACGAGAGGGAAAGGGAAAATAGAAAATTGGATTGGTAAAGGGAGTTAAGAGCTGGAAAAGTTTCGATAAAGAACGCAAAAAGGGTTAAATTGTCAAAGGTAATTATAAATGTTTAGAGGAGATAATAATTTACAAAAGATACTTCAGATTTTGTATTTGCTTATTATTTTTATGATTTATTTATATTAAATCTATTGGTAATTTTTTATTTTTTGTATAGTTTTTTTTTTACTAATAATAAATCTATTGGTAAATTATTATGGCATCTTTTGCTTTGAGATCTTACTTTATATTTTAATGTTACTTTTACCATTCTAATTAGGTTTCATATACTCCTTTACTTCCTCAACAGTACTTCACGAATTAAAAGTACAATTAACCCTGGCTTATACCAGCTCCTTACATCCTTTGACTGCCTCATCCTTCTGCCCCCACCTGCGGCAAGGGACCCGCCTAAAACCACTTTAGCTGAGGATCCTCTTTACCCTCCATTCATTACTTATATTTATTTTTTCTTAGAGCAACCTGGGCGGAATATTTCTTTTTCGCATCTTTGCCCTTGGGCTGCATTAGATATTTTGCTAAGCTGCATAATGAAATGTTTGCAAGTGCTTAGCAATGCAAATTCGCGCGGGCCCTCCAGGTGTGACCATGGTCAGAGGGAAATGCGCGAAAAGCGGGGACAAAAAATATAGATAGTCAACTTTCCTCGGGGGCCCCGGACAAATTATATAATTAAAGCAAAATGAAATTCCTAGCCACTCTGTCAGCAGCTGGGGCTTAAGTCCACAAAGGAAAAGTTACAATAATTTTGGAAGCAAAAAAGAGAATGAATATATAAAAAAATGTAATGCAAAGGACCAACTTTTGTGTGTTGCAGCTATCTGAAAACGCCACTAAGCAGCTTTAAGTGTCTGTCAATGTCATATTTTTTGTGCAAAGCTTACAGCAATTTTTTGGTGCTTCATACTTGTACTATCTGATAAGCTTAAAACAAATGCAAAGACACACAAGAAAAGGAAAGGAAACTACAAAAATTATATGCAGATTCTAGGCTGCAAAGCTGTACTGGCAAAGGAGGAATATTGAATACTCTAGGAGTCTTTGTTGAATGCTTTATATATTATTGGGGACCTAAAATCCTTGAAAATTGAAACAATTTCAGGTAATTTAAAATTTTAATTAAGTGAAAATTTATCTGGAAATTATTGGAGGTATAAAACTCTGAAAATCTGTCTGAAAGCTTGTAAAGCATATTTAAAGGAACCAAACTCAGTGTGAAGATGCTATATTTTATTAGAAAGAAAATTATGATGTTAATAATACATTTTGTATAATCATTTTAGACACACATATTTATTTAAGGTGAATTTTTTAACAACCTCTACATTTTTGTAATATACAGATTATTTATTTGAATAAATATATAAAATACATACCTCTAAAATTTTACAATATTTTATTTTTGTCATTTCATCTCCCATTCATGTATATTTAAAATCCAATATTTTTTACAAAATCAATATATATTTCACAATATCCCAACAAAATCACCGCCTTAACAAGATATTCACCAGAAAAAAGGACGCAAATGATAAAGTTTTAATGCCATCGCCAGGATACAGAGGAAGTTCAAGCCAAAGGAGACTTCCTGCCTTCTTGCGGTGCTGGTGTCGCCGCTTTTTTTTTGTCCAAGTCACTTCATAATTAAGTAATCCCCCCGACTATGCAGTTCACCTTAAGCTGCCAACTGGGAGAGAGACCTGGGACAGACTCCAAGGGGACCGAAGACGGGAGCCTGAAGACCGAAGACTGGAAGGCTGGGCTGGCTCTGGGACAGGTTTGCACACCATAACGGAGCTTTGAGACAGCCTGGCAGCATGAATGAGCTGACTAACCGAAAAAACGAATAAGAAAACATGGAGAAAAAAAATTAAATTTAAGGCAAATTTTTCACCGAGAAGAGGCGGCCAGAGTGAAAAAAAGGAAAAACAAGAAACTCCAGCGATTGCAACGGTAGCCGAAGTCCGCACTGCAGGCATCCCAATCACAATCAGCGAGAATGCAGAGAAACGCAGAGCTGGCCAATATACACTGGAAGAAATATTAGAAAATTTTTTTAATTTAGATCGAGGTGTCAGGTATTTGTTAAATACTTTTACGAATATAAATTTATGGCTGGAAAACCTAAGAATTAAATTTGTACTTATTTATTTATTAGTTTTATTAAAACAAATATTGTTTTGTTGCATTTATGACTGGAAACACAAAAAAAAGGAAGGGGAAATGAGTAAAAAATTAAGCTAGGCCGTCCTTTAAGACCCTTAACAATATATCTTAAATGTTAAATAAAATTTGTATATGTTAAAGAATTTAATATATGACAGCTTTAAATTTTTGAAGCGTTCCCGAATATTATACATGTCTCGTAAATGTCCGAAGAATAAAACTACGGATCTCAAGCCTCCTGTCTTAATTATTTTAAAATACTATCGTTAAATTAAAAACATCAAAATGTCTTTTCTAATATCTTCTGCAAACTCCAAAGAATATTATTTATATTTCAAACTTATATATTCAAATTTATTTCAGTGTTTTTTGGTGCTCATGAGGGGAACCATTCGGGCGTATCTTATTACCCCTGCAGAGCTCCGGCAAGGGGTCCAGATTACCAAGTAGCCAAGGCAACTTTAACTGCCTCTCGCTTTGACTTTGACACATGTTATGAAATTTGAATAGATCACCGCGAACATTACGACTCCAGTGGGGTTAAGGAGGTGTGAGGAGCACATCAGGATGATGCTGCAGAAACCTGTACACATTTACAACTTTATTTCCTTATTTTTTTTGTGAGATTATATAACCCCAGAGAGAAAACATCTGTAAAATGAATTAACATGAATTGAGTGCCAGTTAAATAAAGCTGTTAGCAAGGAATAGGAAATTATAGAAAGTGGAAAACAATTTGGAAATTAATTTAGAAAAAGTAGAAAAAGGAATATAATGGGATATAAAAGAAAATTCAATTGTTAAATAAGTGTTAAAGAATCTCTATTACATTAATATTTACAATATATATGTATATATATATCCTTCTCTCCTATTTTAAATTAAATCTTAAACAAAGAACAACAATTCTCTCCCTCAAATTAAATCTTAAAAAAAAGGAAGGATATAATTTAATCTGTAGCAGTGCTTTCCTGCATAATGCGTTTTCTGTCAGCTTTTAAAGTAGATCACGCCTAGTACCTTGAGTGTCATTAAATTTCCATCAGATGCGGCACCGCCCATCGCTCTAGACCTCAGTTTCCTTTATAGAAAATCTCCCCTTCGGCCAGGTACATTCAACTCGAGCTCTGCCGTCCATTGGTACACCTAGGGGCATCATCTAATCAGCTGGAACTACGGCTGCACTTAACCCATTAGCCATGGCAACTGCCATGGCAAATAGGTGCAACCAGAGTTGGACAAAGAAAAAAGGGGGAAAGGAGGGTTAAGACCGTAAGCTGAGCAGACTCTGTGCGCGAGTCAATAATTTTCATAACTGCCGCTTAATTGAGACATTAGCCGTAATTGGCCCTAAGTGAGTGCAATGCCAGCGACAAAAGCGGCCAAGTGTTAAGCGATAAAACAAAACAGAAACTAAATCGGAGAAAAAAGGACATTGCCTGGGAGTTAGTTGCAGGAGAAACTAAGGACTAAAGTGTACACTAAGAAAAATAACAAATATACCAAAAAAAATACTTAAAGCCTTTGCTTAGTACATAAATATTAACTTGTGCTGATAGACTTTATATATATTTACTTTAGATTCAATATTTATATTTCCCTTTTCCAAATTAATTTCAAGTCTATAATTTAATATACAATTTTTTGCTACTCTTCCCCCTGTTCAGAGGTATTTGAACCCAAACACATGGGTGTGCTTCTGCTTACGTGGGCATAAAATTGTCAGAGGGGTGAAAATCAAAGCCAAGTGGCCAGAGTGTGTGGCGAAATGTGTCAATAAATTATTTCTGCCTGACTCTCACTCAGGTGTTAAATTGTCTCCCAGCTGGGCAAGGGGTTAAAGGAGGTCGATATCCTTCTATCCTCCCATATCCTATATATCTCCAGTCCAGCGATGATTTGTCAGCACACGTGTTGCACATGTCAACTGCGTAAATAAGCGGGAAATTGGTTAGGAGGAAAGTCACAAGAGAAAATCGTGACCCTCGGCTAGTCGGTGAACCATGAAAGTTTCTACTCTGGCAACATTTCCCTTTGCCCCTTTTCCCAAATCCCAATCCACACACATACTCTCGAAATCAGTTTTCTCTTTGGCACACTTGGCGTATGAGTGATTTATAGCGTTTGACTCCCTGATACTGCGCTCCTGGATTGAATTCCAAATAATAAAGTTCAAATTAGTTGCGGTCTACGAAATGGAAATTGCCAAATTGGAATTGCAATAGTTTTATGGCAAAGAACAAAAAATATAAGAGCAAAGGGAATAACTAGGGAAAAATAATAAAATTGATGAATGGCATAATAAAGGCAGGAATTGGTGGAATTTCGCCGGAAAATTCTGTGGTCGCGCTGTGGGTTTTGGCTATTGGTCTAGTTTTTTCATAATTTTTATCGAGGGCAGACGAAAGTCTGCTAGGTAAACAATAAATTTGTAGAAAAGAATATATGCCTTATTGAAAACTAAAGCAAAAATAATTTTCCTTATGTTTTTTTTAGAAAGATTTAGATCTAAAACTATTTGAAACTTTAGTGTAATAAAATTCTTATCAAAATTAAAATCTTTAGGGGAATTTTTAAGGCCGCGTTCTTTAAGTTCTTTGTGAGCTATATCAACATCCTGCCCATTGCAAGCAGCATCCATCAACGCATGGTCATAAAATTTGAGCACCCAACTAACTGGATGACTCCACCTCAGCCTCCTGCTTGTCACGACTGAAGAAGGGGCCAGCAATTGGCCATTGGTGCCCCAGAGCTGTCATTTAACCGCAGGCTGCTAAGAACTGGAGACCAGCCCACACCCAAGCCCACAAGAAGAGTCAACCGGAGCTTCTCCTTCCTCGGATTCCCCTACCAGAACCTCCTCTTCCTCCCAGCCATATGTGTTGAGTGATAAAGAACATGCTAATAGCTTTTAATCAATTTGCAATTTTTCCTCCATTTTCCTATATATACTTATATATATACAAAAATTCAGTGTTATGTAATATGTAATATGAAATTGATATTGATTTGAAGCGGCGAGGAAAGAGCTTTCCACGGGCATGGTTTTTTTTGCCACATATTTTAATGATAGTTTAATTTGAGGCAATTAAAACGGTCTACAGCAGTCCACAGGCGTCTCTGCCGGCGATTACGTAATCAGTGAGAGAAGACAACAGCCAGCAGGCAGCACCAGGAGAAGCACTTCTTGGCAGGCCTTGCATAATAATCAGGTCTAGACAGTGTTGACAGCTAACAGAGGAACCAACAAAGTGGCTAAAATGTTGTAGTTTCAGTGTAAAGGAAAAAAATATAAAGCTTTCGGGGTAAAGAAAAATGTTTGTAAGTTATTTGATTGCTAAAGAAGGAGTTTTAAGCCTAGACTATGTTTTGCGAGGTTTTTAAGCAAGAGTATTAAATGTTTAAATTTAATTCAAGATGTTCTTTTTATTTTTTAAATATATTTTTTATTTAATCCCGTATACATATAATACCCAACTTTAGCTATAAATATAATCCTAGTCAAGAGCTCATCTTCTTCTCCCTGCAATTCTCTAGTGATTTCCGCCTGTTTGCGCTTGCGCTTTGGCTTCCTGACTTTGCCATCGATCGCGAGCCCACCTGGCTGGCTCTGGGATGGCCCCAGATGACTCCCCAACTCCGACTCCATCTCCGGCTTAGACCCCGACTGCCTCCATACCAGTTATCTGTTGGCAGGCATCCATGGCATTCGAAAGCGTCGAGCGGCGAAGACAGCAACTTGATATGCAGACAAGGAAGACAGAGTGGCAGGATCGTCAATTAATTCGCTAGATGCTGAGTGATTTTCAACTGATAAGGAACCTTTGAAGGCCAGAAGATAACCTAAGCCGGAATTTAAATATATTTTAACTCATTTAGAGGAAGAACGCATGTAAATTAATTTCAAAACAAAACCAATTGTAATAATATTGTAATTTAAAGTCAGTTATAAGTACTCTCTCTACTGGTTTCCTTTGAGCTTGATTGATCCATTTATAATTGACACATAATTATAGTACCATTAGCATCACAGCCCTAAGCAATTGCTACACTTTCAGTCAGATTTCAATCTACAAGACTCTTCTGCGGCGGCTCGTTTGGCGGGTTGCATAATTACCAATTGCCGTGTGTAGCGCGGGGTGTGTTCACCCAAATTGTCGTGTTAATTGATTTTAAATAGGCAACTTAAGTAGCCTTCCTTTGAGTTGATTGACCACCAGGAGTTGATGAATGGTTATCATTATGGCCGCATATAGTTCCTACTTATTAAGACCCAAATGCGTTAAGAGATAATTAAATTCAAGAGTAGAAGGAAGTTTACATCTTTATAAAAATCATAGTAAATATAAAGATTAATTTATAAATTATGCAAATACGTCTATAAATTATATAATATATTTTAATTGAATTCCTACAGTCATACTCTGAAATTCTAGGTATATAAACACATATATCAAATATTTTAATAATTTATAAACCATCCACCAATCGCTTGTAATTATCCCTTTATTGATCTAGAATTTATGGCTGACATTTCTCACTTAATTCCGAGCTTAAAAACGCAACTGTCGCCGCTCGTTAAGCGTCCAAGGAATATTTTTGGTCTGCGACTTACTCGCTCATAAATTAGCAACAATTTCACTTCTCGCTATTGGAATTGACGGCCAGTTCCCTTCGCTCGTTCTCATCCTGGCTCCAAAATGGCACTGGCAGCCAACTGGGTCCATAAATCAAAAGCAGCGCATGCTGGCGTTTAATACACTTGACGTCAGATTTCCGCGACAATTTGCACATGAATTAAACATAAAAGCAAGTGAGGTATACACGAGTGGAATCCCTACCTACATTCCTCCGGTAGCACGGCCAGGTAAGGTGGATTGCGCGGAGTATGGAGGCATTTTTCTGCACTCAAGGAAGAGTCTCATTAGAATTATAGTATACACTAACAACAACCAAATTTTAGGAAATATTAATTAAAAATATTTTATTTTTAATTTGTTATTATAATGGTAATATTATATATTAACATAAACCTACTCTGAAATTCCAATATAAAAGTGACTAATAATAAATGTGGCTACTGCCTAGCTACAAAAATATAGTATAAGTGTAAAAAATATTGTTAAAATATTTTTATGTAATATTTAGATATTGCAAATGTTCCAAATATTATTTTACTTCTTTTCAAAAAAAAATTCTATTAAATATTATTAAATAAGTTATAATTCTGTCTTGGGCTACACAATATTTTATGAGTGTTTAATATATTTTAAAATTATTATATTGGAGTATTCAGATTCTGTAAATGTTCAAAAAAATATTTAATTACGTTCCAATTATAAAATCTATTTAAGAAGTGTTTAATGAAAAGAAATATTTATGCCAAGGTATGAATGAAATTATAAGTGTTATTGAAACATGTTTGACTTTAATATTTAGATTAATACAATGTAAATATTTGTTTTTAATGAAATAGTTTAAGCTATTTCCTTCATTTAAATATTGAGAAATAAATCATAGAAAGGAAAACGTACATTGTTTAACTTTTATTATTATTAAAGTTTGAATTTAGTTAAGAGGAAAGTTTACATATTATTTGATATATTATATTTTTCTGACTGTAAGGAATACAAACTAAAGATATTTTTTCCGGTGTAAGTATGCTTCCCCGGCGAGCGGGGCAAATAAAATCAAAGTAGGTAACACGCACAAATAAAACACTTGACACATTAAAGCAGCAACAACGGCCCCACCACACACATGGGCGGGCGGGCGACCCAAGAGAGAGCTTTGGGAGGGGGTTGGTCGGTAGCACGGTTCCATGGGGGTGGTGTTGGTTCAAGGGGGCGTGGCCATGACGCCATGAGCAATGCGGCAACAAATTTCCATTTTGTCGCTGATGCGATGACGACGCCATGCAAATAAGAGAGAGAGACACTTCATAGACACCGACGGCGCGGGGACGCGCAAAATGAGCAGGATATGAGGATGCATATATCTGGGAACTGGAAGCTGGCAGTTGGGATCTGGTGGATATATGTATATATCCGTGTGTATACACCCACTCACGCAGTATGGGTGTGCGTTGGAGTGTCATACATACAAATTTAACGAGTCGCATTTATGATACCACAGACAAGTATAATAATTTCAATTAACGACACCCACGGGTGAGTTTGTGCCGGTGCCAGGATCATATCCGAGGGATATATAGAGCAACGGGCTGAAGGGATAACGGAACGGGGAAATGTGATGCTGGAGGGTGAAGATTAAATCAGTTACAGCGAAATTGTCCAGTTCTAAGTAATTAAAATGTTTTAATCTAGAAAGGATAACTAAGGTGGCATGAAGGAATATTTTAAATTATTTTATCTCTTAGATTAAGTTTAATTAAATATAAACTGATAAATAAAAATATATATATATATGTATATAGAGACCAGAATGATATGACATTTCCATAATCCCCATAAGAAATTATAAAAATTTATGTAAACCAAATAAAATGTGCCGGAATAGGTGTGACTTCCCTCCAGGTAAGCTTCATTTACGTGTCGAAAAGAGAGTGTGTATCCGCATTATTATGCCTCTAATTAACTGAATATACACGTACGTATATATGTACTTCTTTATCCTGGCCACATTTTTTTGGCCACGCTCTTACAGCCTTCACCATCTCATCGTCATAAAAGATTTTAATGAGCCATTTTGTTGCTTAGATGTAACTTAAATGTGAGACGAATTTGTTATGACAAGCTCGGTTGACACATTTTAATTAAATTTAATTAATGCATTCGGGAGCATCCAGCCAGCGTGGCATAAGCCAAAATATAATGCTATCACGGTGGGGATGAGCCTTAAACTGGGAGGAATGGGAATGATTTTTTGCCTTACGATGTGTGACATTTATAGTCACAGGCAGGAAAGGTTTTTGTAATTGCAACATGTGTAAGAACATCGACCTTGACACCAAGAAAGGAAAATAAAGGATTAATATTAGATAATGCAAGACAGCCAAAAAGAAAGCTATATATCCTTGCACTAACTAAGCCATAATGCATTAGTTTCATTTAGAGAACAATCACTATTTCTTTGGCCATCTTATGGCCCCAGAAAGCTCTGTAGTATTTTAATTTGTTTAATTTTTATTTAAATTTTTATTTTAATTTTTTTGTAAACATCAAAGTTTAAAAATACTCTAATTAAGTCAAAAATGCATTAATTTTTTTTCGGGAAGCCTTTTTGTGCTAGTTTTAAATAGGCTAATAAATCTGTAAACCGAATTTAAAAATTAAGTTTTTGAACATTTTTAGCCATTTTGGCGAGGTTACCCCCTATAAAATTTTGAAAAAAAAAATTATAAAATATATTTTTTTGCCGACATGTCTAGAACGATTCTGCTGTTTATGCTGATCAAGAATATATATATTTTATAGGATCGGAAATGATTCCTTCATGGCATAGTAATTAAAATAGCCTACAAAGGTATAACAAAAAATTGTATGCTTGATTTTCCATACTTAACCCCTTTCAAAATAATCAAATAATCAATCAACCTGGAATTATATATGCAAATTGATAAACCCAAAGGACTGCCATTGGGACGATTGATTGACCGTCCGCACATAACAATTACAAGTTTCCTGCTGGAGTCACCTGGACATAGCGACAGTGGCAAAGGCAACTTGTCAGCTCGAATGACGTTTTAATAAGTCACATAATTCATGGGACGAGGATGGGGTGGGGCCTTGAGCCCATGCAAATGTTCCGCGTGCCCCGAAATGTCTGGTTTCTGGTTTAGAACGGAGAAGGTAGAGCCACTGGGTCACAGTGGAGTCCATAAAAAAAAATGTAAGGTAAAATTAAGTGCTTCTAATTACCAGTAAAAACCAGTCAAAACAATTATTATAAAATATTTAATGGTACTGTTTATGTAATTTATAATTATTAACTTGCAAAGGGAACAGAATAAATGGATATATATTTATTTTACAGAAAGCTTTCAAGGATTTTAGCCTGGAACGATAGCAATTAAGAATTGTAAACACTGCGTATGAGTAATATGAATTGTATACATTTTTAACAACATTTACTTCATAAGTTTATTTCAATTATAGTTTGATATATTTTATTTTTAAAATATATTTCTATTAATGGCTGTTATTATTAATTTACTTTAATTAAAGATATATATCTAGATGTATATATTTATATTTCAATCTGTTTCATAAAGAAAACCATTTAAAGTATAAGAGAAGTCTTTCTTCTTACTAAAATTCCCAGCATTTTAAGGCCCAAACTCTCTCGCTTTTCCACTGTGGACATTCACCTGGCCTGGACGTGTGGCATCCATATGGGCTGCGGGGCAAAAGGCGCTTTTGGGCGGCTCTGACACATGCCCCTTTGGCAGCCACCGGTGCCCTCTCTCTCTATCCCCAACTTGTCAGCTGCTCATTTGTCAATGTAATTGATTTTATGCCGGAGCTCTTGACTAAGGTTGGCGTGCCGTTAAGTCCGCGTACGAGAGGGATATATGCGAGGAGGATCACAGAAAGAAATACGAGGAGTTTACTTTGAAAATGTGAACAAATTTTCAGAAATGCAACATAATTTTCTAAAACAAACCATTGTCTTAAACTTCACCTAAGTTAACGCTTAAAAAGCGTAGAACTTAAGTTCTGGTCTGTTCTTCGAATAACTGTTGTTCAGTTACTTCTTTTTTAATTATTCTTAAATTATCCTTAAATTATTTTCTAATTATTAAGCTACTAAATGATAATTGTATTTCTCATTGTGTAAATACGCGAGGAGGCCTTTGCAAACTGAATTGATTTTTGTGGCTGCGTTAGTTGAGGTGAACGCGGACTTGGCTGTGTCTTGGGCACTAGCCTTTTGCCTGATATATTTCTTCGATTACAGTTAGACGTAAATCAAGTGGAAGAGCATGATGTAGCCATCACTGGGGCTTCAGGTTTATGAAGCGGATTTAGGTGAGTTTGAAAAAGCTAATGCGTTTAACTTATGCGACAAGGACTCATACTGGACGACCGCATTGTCCTGCAAGGTATGATAAATATTATATGGATATTATTTGATTATCTCTCATTAGAAATTAGTGAACTTTTTTAAAACCCTGATTGAATTGCATATCTGGAGAGAGATTGGTAAGGCAGAACTTAATTTTCAATCAATGCTGAAAACCAGAATCGAAGCCTGTCCAAAACAGGCTGCGATGGAGGCAACTTGATAGGGGTAAGCGCATTGTTACTGGACGATGCATAGAAGCTATCCATTTTCCTTGGCGCCCCAAGCTGGCTGTTGGGAAAAGGAAAAGCCTTGGCGTTCATAAATTTTTATAGCTTGTAATTATTTGGAATGTCGGGACGGACTTGCCTCCCGTCTCTTTCATGGATTTCAGTGCTGTACACTTGGCTTCAAAGGTCGAAACCGGACAAACAAACTGTGTTTCAAATGATTATTTCAATTAAATTCATTAAGAAATGAAAGCCTAACGTATTGTGCTTGTGAATAATCGTTTCGCTAAACATATTTATTGTACTTTTATAAATATATAAATAATAGTCAGTTGTAATTAGACGTTGAACTAATTTACAGTCTCGAAATAAAAAAAATAAAAGGAGAAGGCTGTATGGAATACCCATTTAATAATTATTTTCTTAGGGGAGTAATAAGTTTTAAATGTGTTGATTAAGCTTAACTTTTACGTTACCTTTATTTACATGAATTGTAGAATATAAATTTATTTTTAATGTCTGAAACATCCAAGATCTAGCTTATTTCTAAGATATAGAGAAAATAGTATTGGTGATCAAAGGAAAATCTTTGTCAGTTTCCTGCTTTATTTGTATTTCGTGTTTGGAGTCAAGCTAGGATTTATACTTCCGCCTAATTAATGGCAATGCTTTTGCGATTGACTTTTATGGATCGTACGCGTATCTGTTGGATGCATTCTAATGGCCCGGTATCTGTAATTAGACTTGGCCAGCTGAGAATCGTGTTTACTGCTCGCTGCTTCTGGCCAACTAGCTTTCTCAAGGTGCTAATAAAGTTGTCAGCTAATGAAATTGGCAATAGCAAGAGCCACAATGACGATAGTTGGGGATAAGCGATTGATAAGGAATGTAAGAAGAGGAAATCAACATGAACACAGAGTGAACTCATTGGAGATTAAGTTGTTAGGCTGAGTATATTCTTAATTAATTTTGAAAAAAAATTTACTGAGTTGTAGAACAGGATTTTATAAAGGATTTATGGCTTTATAATACGTAAAAAATATCAGTAGTAGTTGATATAAAAATTATAATAAATTAAATGAGTGGGGATTTTTCTTTACCACATTTAATCGAGTACGAAATATAGTTATCCTTCTGAGAATTTGTTTCAAAAAGTGTCTTGAGAACAATAGCAATTTTATAAGCTATATCCTCTAAAGATAAATCTCTTTATTATCAGAGTGGCACTAAGCACTAAGCTTATATGGCTCTGTCTTGCTCATTATATCCCTGCTCCCGATCCTCGCCACACCCCGCCCCTTTCAACGCCTCTGCGAGCAAACTCAATTACTTAGAGAACACGCTGTTGTCCCGCACTTCCCGTCCTGCCTCCCGTACCCATTTAGTGCCCTAAAGCGATTCCTGGCTTTGGCTTTTACTTTGACTTTGCTGGCAAACTTAAAATGCAAACATTTGCGTCGAGTGTGAGAGGGAGCCTCGATTCTTTTTTCCTGCATGCCCATGCCTGTTTTTGCCTTTTTGATGATTACAAATTAATCACACTTTAAACATGGCAATTACGCTCTGGAGAGGAGAGGAGAGGCAGAAGCCGGCAGAAGCTGGAAGAACTTGCATAGATACATCGCCCCAGCGAATGTATCTCTCGGCTTCCTCAGCAGCGAAGTTCGCTTCTTTTATATGGAAAATTGCTTCCTTTCGCTGTTTAACTTTCGTTTTAATAAATAATCAAGTAGGCTCTGAGTTGGGAGCCGGAGCTGCACTTGAGCTGCTTTAAGCTTGACTTTGGCTTCAAGGTTCACTGAGAAAAATTAGAGGAAATTAAAAAAATATATGTAAGTAGAATATGTGGGAAAGGAAACAGGAAGGAAAGCTAAAGAAAGTATTGACAGGTAAGTTCAAATGTTCACAACTTCTACAAACATGTAGAGCTCAATACCCAAAAAAGCATGTTGAGCATTGTTCCGCTGAAAATAACATTTTTAAATCAATTTCAAGTATAAAAAAAATTTTAATAAATCCCACAATATTCATATATCACATTTCTTTGCCGTGCACTTGCTCCTCTTGACTGCCGCTGTTCGTCAAGTCTCTCGTGTAATTTCCAGGCAATTTCTCATACCCATAATTGCATAATTTCAAAGTTGTTGGCAACTTAATTGCGCTGCACATTGGACCAGGGCCAGTGAGAGACCCATTCTCGGACCGGCTTCTGCCGTTGCCTCGGTGTAAATAAAACCTTTTTAAACGCTTGTCAGGCGGTCGAACCCACGTTGCTCCTAACAGCCACCACGACTTCAAAAGCGCGCATCATCGTCAAACATGTGTTGGACCCCGGGATATCCTCTTCTCCCTCTTCTGACCGCCCCCGCCCCCGCCCCATTAGCCAGTGCCTCGCCCTTGGGGCCGGCGGTCATTTGGCATCAAAGTTAATATGCTTTATATTAAATTCTGTTGCCTCCTGGCCTCGTTTTCAGTCTCTGCCTGAGCCTGCCAGCGGATATTTTTTATAATCTGCATCTGCCGCCGCACTTTGACGGTCCGCACTTCCCCATTATATTTGTGGCATCATTTCCATCTTTTCTCTTATACTTTTTCCTGCCTCTGTTCACTTAGTTTGTTGCAAAACAATTCACATTAAATTAGTCAATTAATTGAAGTTAAATGAGCAGAAAAGACAATGTAAGTCTTTATTAGAAACGGAGTTTCTTCTACTAGGAGAATTATTATTTGGAACTTATTTGCAAATAGGACAACTTAGTGGTCCAATTTAAAATCCTTGGATGTAATCTCCCAACCTCTCTCAAAATTAATGCAAATCTTTTGAAAACACAGTCTTAAGATCCTTCAATTTTTACCCAAAAATAAAATTCCATTCCTTTTAATGAACTTTTGGGTCTTAAGCAACATTCAACATTTTTGTAACTTCAAGAATGAAGTATTTCACTCCATTTTCAAGATGCATAAACCCTTTTGATTCCCTAAATTTTCCCAGTTTCCAGCTCCACGTATTACCCCAGAGAGAGTTGCCAGGAGAAAGGTTTCCCCCCATGGGGTACTATTCCGAGCTTCCAAATTGATTTATGGGCACATTTCTTGCAAATGAGCCAAGCAAATCAAAACAAGACAGCAAGTTGGAGCGTATATTTCTGGTGATTCCCGTCCAGCCCACTGATTGGACTGGCCACAGAGCAAGCGAAATGCATTTGGCACGCAATTACGGCCCAAAGTGTTAATTGCATTTCCGCTCTGGCTGGACCAGAGGAGCTGCGTCTCTAGCAGCAGCAGAAACAGGAGAAAAAGCAGGAGCCGGAGCAGGAGCAGGAGCAGGAGCAGGAGCGGCAGCTGAAGCTGAAGCTATCCAAGCCATCAAATGCGGTACGGCCCTCAACTCACGCATTTGGCATTAACCACAGTCCGGCCTACTCACACTGTAAAAAAAAAAACCATAAAAGTTGTGGAAAATAAAATTAAATAAATTAAAAAGAAAGAAACCTATGGTTGGAATTTAAGGTAAGATAAATGGCAAATATACTTTTTTATTTATGCTCAATATATGTATAAAAAAACTTAAATTAAACTGGGCACAAGGAAGAAGGGAATGTTGAGCAACACACAAATAAAAGAAAATGTTGCTAGACAAATGTTGAGAAACACCCATGGTCAGAGAACTCTTAAAAAATAATTTTCTAACCTTAAATTTAGTTTATACTAGCTCGAATAATTATACAAAAATTAATTTAAGCAACTCCCTTGACTTTCCTCACAGTACAATTAAAGAAGGAACTGGCATAGACCAAAGCCAAATCCTAGCCAAAGCCTTTGGCTGAGATAAGCAAACGGCGGCCGAGTTAACGGAGCTTTCTGTGCTGACCAATGGAAGGGGGCTCTAAGCCAGGTCTCTGGAATTGGCCAAGACGCATGCGTGGCCAGGCCGAAAACGGAGCACCAAAGTCCAGACACGCAGCATGAGGCGAAACTAAGTCAAACATTTGTAGAACAACTCGAGAGAGGAGAGAAGATCGAGGAGAAGATCGAGTAGAAGACCTAAGTCCAAGACGCTGCACCCCGGGGGAATTGCGGCTGGAGAAAAGCGGAAAATTTATGGGCCCCAAAAGGCGAATAGATGTCGTAGATTCCGCATGCTGCAAAGCATAGTTAACAGTTTGGGGGCAGGAGTATATAGTATGTTAAATACAGGTTGGGGAAAACAGATCGCTGCACACACAACGTGAAAGATACAGATCTTTTTTCAAAGATAACCAAAAAATAAACAGAATAGGAAACAAGAAAAAAGAAAAACACTTGTGAACTCTCCTTGAACCCCCACCGTTTTTACTGGCCAGAAAGTGCTTTTTAATTGGTCGAAATGGCAATTTGCATAGGAGTTATCCGAGTCTGACACTCGTAACTGGTCTCGGCTTTCAGCCCGCCACGGCAGCACCATGTGGCCACATTTCCAGTGATAAGCCGCAGTCAACATGTTGGCCAGCTGTCGATGCCACTTTTGGCCAAGCTCCAATCTCAAAGCCAAAGCCAAAGCCAAAGCCCCATTCCCTGTGGTATTTTTCCAGGCATTTCTGGCATTTGTATTGGCAAATCAATGGTAATGACATTTATTTGAGCCAACTCCAACGCCCTGGCTGAGCGTTCTTATGCGGCTTTCGCCCAAAATCCGTTAATAAGCCATTTTGACAAATTGGATGATTGCCGGCAACGCAATCGCTTGGCTCTGCCAGCAGCAGATGGGACATCGTTGAGGATTCCTTTGACAATTGTGAAAGTGTTTGGGGAAAGTGAAGATAAAATGTCAGGCAAA
The DNA here is from genome assembly GCA_008042675.1 of Drosophila seguyi. Lineage (NCBI taxonomy): Eukaryota > Metazoa > Arthropoda > Insecta > Diptera > Drosophilidae > Drosophila > Drosophila seguyi. The sequence continues at coordinate 2,890 of VNJU01009764.1, read as the reverse complement.
TGGCTGCAGGAAAGATGCGGTAAGTGGCGTGGAAAATGGAAGAAAAATTGTACGAAAAGTTTCCTTTAAGACATGGTTCTTGTTGCATTTTGATTTATATAATTTTAAAAATGCTGTTTTCTTGAGTTTATTTTAGGGATATTTATGTATTTTATAGAGTTTTAATTATATTTCAAGGATAAATTCGTTTGTTTCCTCTTCTCAAGAAGCTTCTCCTTACATCATATCCTTCTGATAGCAGGTGATGGTGTTTTGGCACTCTGCATCATGCACCTGATGGAAAACTAAGGGTAAAGAATAAGGCAAATAAATTATAAGACGAAATAAAATCTGTATAAATTTGTAAATTAAAAATAAGGCTTATATATAAAAGCAAAGTAAATACTAATAAATTCTTACCATTTTTGGTGTTGAAGCAGTTCCATTGACTGAGCTCACATTGTCCTGGAAATTGGACCACGCACTTGCCGTTGCTGGCGCAGATGTTCAGGGCTTGACGTGGACACTCAAAGTTGCACTTTCCCAGCTTTATTTCCTCGCGATGATGGGCTAAAAGTTGGGGTATATGGGCATGGACCTGGTTGACTATATTGGAGACTTTTGTAGGAATAACCAAAGAACGACCGGTTTTGACTGGGTTGTGTTCAGTGTCCTTTGGTTCCTTGTGCTCCCCTGTAACCTCTTTTTCCTTCTCATTTTCCTTGTCCTTTTGTAGCTCCTCTTTTTCCCTCTGCTCCTGCTGCTCCTTCTTCTTCTGTATGGCCTGCTGCAGAGCCAAAGGAATGTGTTGCTCGGCCTGTTGCATCACCTTGGCAACATGCTGCTGCAATTTGTGAAGCTTTTCGGCCACATCAGTGGGTTCCAGAGGGTGCACCACCTGCTCTACTGGCGGCATAACCACCTTGTTCTGCACCACCGGCCTGCCCTGATGGATCAATGTACCGATGGCCTGATGGTTGGTCACCTTCGCCCTCACCTGTGGATGGCCAGCTTGCACCGGCTGTAGGCCAGATTGCACCGCAGATGCAGACGCTGGGCGGTCGGCAATGGCAGTGGGAGGGACATCACCAGGGTGTGCCAATGGTGGAAGGAGATCTGGAGAGGGCTTGACCACTGGCGTGCCACTGCCAGTCCAACTCCCAGCGGAGGAGGAGGAGGAGGAGCTGCCACTTCCACTCCAGCTGCCAGCGGAGGAGGAGGAGCTGCCACCTATGGCCCCAGTCAATGTGTTTGAATTCTTGTTCTTCACATGCTGAAGCACGTGATTGATGTGGCTAGTTATCAGGTTTTGGATATGCACCGGAAGCTCTGTCTGGCCCTGAGCCTGGGGATGCTTTCCCCCCGCCGCAGTGCTCGTTGTGGCGGTCTCTGTGGTCTGGGGCAACTCGGCGGCTTGTCCCAGCGACAGGATGGCTGCTGAAAGTCAAGGATTCAGTTAAAACATGTTGGTATTAATGAGTGAAAATTATAGTTGTCTTTATAAATAATTTATTATTATAACTTACCAATTACTAATATAACTTTCATGATAACTTCCCAATAATCTACCCTTGCGTTCCTTTTCTTTAACTGCCCAAAGGCGTTCTGTGACTCTTCTCCGAATTGTAAGCCCTTTATAAAGGCTACTGTAACGTCACCAGGTTTGCCAGCGATTTGTTTAATAACATTTGCTCATGTTATTATTTGGTTTTTATGTTAATTCTCGGCACACGAGCGGGGGAACAGGTTTTTCCTCTGTCTGCTTCTGTTGCGCTTCAACGGACCGGTGAGGTGAGAAACGGATTTGCAGGGAAAGGTGAGGGAAAGGTGTAAAGGAAAGACTTAACTCAATCGCTTCCTTATGGCAGAATTTTTAAATATTGCAAATTATGAGATATTTTTGGTGAGCGTGAAGAAATTATTTATTTTGGCTGCTAAAATAAGACATATATTAAGTAAATTTAAGGAAGAATGTTTTTTATTTGTATTTAATTATATATTTTAAACAAAATGTCAAAATAATAAAATGAATAATAATATAATCAAATAGACATTAATTTATTTTGAATTTAATTTTACTTATATTAATTTACTATCTTAAAGCAGCAAGTTTTTGAAAATATTGTATTTGGAAATGCATATATATTTGATTATTAATTATTTATAGACATATCAATAATTTTGTTATTACTAAAAATGTCTTGTTAGTTATTGAAATAAAATAAAAACAATAGATTAGTACTATTAGTGCAATAGGATAATATTATATATTATTCGATATAAAAAAAGTAATTTGAATAGCACCCATACCTTATTTAATGTTTATAAAAATTAAATAATAATACACCTAATTGACACCTATGAATCTGTGACTTATAAGTTATAAGTTTATTTATAATGCTAAAAATTAAATAGCTCCTCTTATGAAACAATATTTGGTTTTTCTGCTTTCTTTAAAAGTTAGTGTTTAAACCTAAAAGATTAAATAATTAAAAGTAAATAAATGTTTGAAAAAATGATAATAAAAGACAGAATGATGCACTACATTATGGTTTTTAGCGCCACCTTTCCAGCCAAGCGGAATTTTCCTGAACCAAGAGAAAAATTCACACAATTAAAAGTCAACTTTTAGGCGAAGACCGACAGTGTAAGCAAACCAAATAAAAAGTGATATAAAATGACACAAAAAGTGAAATAAAGAATATGCAAATTTGGTTTTATTTTCGGCAAGGGCGGGACATTTAATTACAAGGCAGATAAGAACAAAACTGACAGCCGCTTGACGATGATGATGATGACGCTGCTGATGGTGACGATGCAATTTAATATCTCTCTGGCAGGTGTTAAAATAAGGGATTATGCAGGGAATCAGGAAGGACAGACCGCAACAGCAGCAGCTTTTTTGTTGGCT
>VNJU01009754.1:0-11372 GCA_008042675.1 Drosophila seguyi | reverse complement strand
TAGTGCTGCGCCATTGTAGAACGTCCTTTCAATTGCATGAACCCTTTAGAGTTTTATGTGCAAATTATAAAGATTTGTATATAATAATTTCAAACGTAGACAGCCTTCCTAAAATAAAAACGTTAATACTAACCCACTTAGTACGCATGCAAGCAAACAATCCGGCAGCACGCCAGTAGTTACTTCCTCGAATTCCTTTTCTATATTTTCATCTTTCGCGCCTACTAACACCTAACACGAACAAGCACGTGCTTGGTGTCATACGGGCCACTTGAGTGTACTGATCGTAGTGCATCAACGTCCAAGAAAAAAACAAAACAAAAAAAACTTTTGGATCGTATTAGCCAATTTAATTTGAAGATAAACAAGAAGAAATGCGTATTTTTGAAAAACACTCGCTTTTTGGATACACTCGCCATAATAAATGTGTTGCGCCGTTTTAGAGTATACCTTGAGCATAGGTTAGGTTAGGTTAGGGCGGTGACGACCGGCTCGTAGAACCGGGCCGTCCACTTGAGCCTAAAGAGGCTGCTTGTAAGGCTGCAGGTTCTCATGGGCCAAAGACCAATCCTAAGTAAGAGAGCACCAACCCGATCCCTGGATGAATCGGGTTATCTGCCTCGGAGATGTCTTGCTTAGTTCCGCAAGATCCGCAGGTATTTTAGTCTTTGTCTGCTTAGGGCTGGACAGTGGCAAAGAAAGTGGAGAACAGTCTCCTCCTCCTCCTCGTCCCTGCAGCTTCTGCAAAAATCATTGTGGTGCACTGACAGCCTGGACGCATGTGTGCCAAGCAGCCAGTGACCAGTAAATGCCCTAACGGCAAGGGCGCAGCTTTCCTTGATTAGTGATAGTTGCGGCAGGTTGTTAGGTTGTCCCATTTCCTGTCCGCCAGGGAGTGGAAGTGATCTCTACAGAAAAGTCTGCGAGTGGGCATGGGCATGTCAAGTGACTCCCTCTCCGGCAGAAGAGGGTAGGTTGTACCCTGCCGGGCCAGCTCATCTGAAGCGCAATTGCCCTCGATGTCCCTATGTGATTTCAGGGAAGCCTGACTATACGAGAATATGCAGATTGGGGCTCCACCCCCGGATAGGGGAGCTGATCCAGGGCTTCTTTGATGGCATAAACTTCTGCCTGAAAGACGATGCAGTGGTCGGGTATCCTAAAAGAGTTGGTTAGTCCATTCTGTTTATGGATGATCAGAAGGGACACAGTAGTCAGTATTTCCCTCGATTATGTGTGGAGTGCAGTCGAGATTCGTGTGTCCAAAACTCGACTTTCTCCACAGGCCCGCGCCATTCAGCCTTAGTGCCGAGAGTGACGCGGTCATCTCTCCCATTATTTCAATTGGGAGGATGTCCAGAAGAACGTCCAATGCGTCCCCCGGAGTCGTGCACAAGCCGCCTGTTATACAGATCTCGGCCATGCGTGGAATCCTTCTTAGTTTGCCTAGGCAAGTGGACCGTGGGCAGGCCACCAGATTGCCACTCCGTAGAGGAGTATCGGGCGGATAATAGCCGTGTACAGCCAACGGACAATATAGAGCGCGATTGTGGCCTTTTTGGCCCTTTCGTCCGTGTTGAGAGACTAATCGACTTTCCTGTCTAGGATAAGGCCTAGATACTTGGCCTGATTTTTAAGGGGGAAAGGTACCCCGCAGAGCTTTAGGGGTACCATCTTGGGGATTTTGTATTTCCTCGAAAAACGGACCAGTTCAGTTTTCTCCCAGCCCGCATTTGGCAGTTCAATCCGCCAGAAACCGAAGGCTGTTACTCATCCTGTCACAAAGGGCCTGCGGGAATTTACCCGTGAACGCTAAACCTACATCATCCGCGTAAGCCACGACCCGACAGCCACCCTTCTCTATGCCCTGTAGCTGTTCATTGACCGCCACATTCCATAGAAGAGGGGAGAGTACACCACCCTGGGGTGTGCCTCTGTTGACTTGTCTGGAGATGGATGACCACCTCAGTGTTGCCTCCACCGTTCTGCTACGCCAGATCCGGTCGATTAGACCCACTGTGTGTTGATCAATCCCCAGCTTAGTCAATGCCGTTGTGATTGAGCCTGGAAGGATGGTGTTCAAAGCGCTCTCTATATCCAAGAAGGCAACGAGTGTGAACTCCTTTTCATGGAGCTATTTTTCAATTAATGAGGTAAGCGAGTGGAGTGCTGTCTCTGTTGATCTGCCTCTCCTATACGCATGTTGACATTCTGATAAGGACGATTGGGGAATAGTGATTCTTAGGTGCAGACTAATGAGTCTCTCCAGCGTCTTGAGTAGAAACGAGGAGAGGCTTATCGGCCTGTAGCCCTTGGGCGTGCAGTGCGAAGGCTTGCCTGCCTTGGGAATGAACACTACTTTTGAGCGGAGTCATCCACTCGGAATGACCCCTGTGTCGAGGAGAATCGAAAAGATCAGTCGAAGCCAGGGCGTGGATAGTTGAGCTGCATAGCTAAGCTGTGCAGGTATGATACCGTCCACTGCTGGAGATTTGTATGGGCTGACGCTGTTAATAGCCCAATTGATGTTCCTTTCACTAAGGAGGTATCCCAATTCGGATGGACCCCGCCATGTCGGGGGGTTAGGCGGGCTGCTCTGAGACGTGCAGGCAGGGAAGTGGGCATCCAGGAGAACCCAAAAGGTTTCCTCGCTGGAGGTCGTCCAGCTGCCGTCAGGATGCTTGACGAAGCTCGTGTTAGGGGGCGTCGTCGAGAGGACTTTCTTCAGCCTAGATGCCTCTTAGTAATCCTGGATTCCTGAGCAAAAGTCGGACCAGGCCCTTCTTTTGGCCTTTCTTAAGTCCCTATTGTATAAGGACAAGTTAGTTGTATAGAGGCGCCACGCTGCGTCCGTGTTGGCGCTCTGGGCTAGATTGAATGACTGCCTCTTCTTCAGGCAGCCTAATTCTTTCGGTCGTATCCCAGGTAGGCTGAGCAGATCCGGAGGGATCCGGTTGGTCCCTCTAAACATGCGGTTACAAAGTCTTCATTACTGAAATTGGGTAGCAAGAAAAAAGTTTGTTCTTTCCTAGCGAGTATGCAGGCTCTCGATTTACCTGATGTAGGGGCTGCGTACAGCCTATAGTCGGCTGCCCTCAGCCCTAGGATTCTGTCGCCACAGATCCAGGGCTCCTGAATGAGGACAGCGTCGATCCCACCTTCCGCCAGGTGGCAGCGGAGGCTGCTTTGCTGTGGTGGAGGTTTATCTGCAGAAACGTCAACGACATTCTGCTGTTTTACCTCCACCACTGTAATGTCGGCGTCCGAGGTCAGCTCGTCGAGCCCGTCATCCTCTTTCGGACATCCCAACTTTTTTTCAGGCCCCTCGCCAGCTCACTCTCTTCGGACACATAGCCCTCAAGGATGTCCTCCTCGTCGGACAGACCTTCGTGTGCCTCCTCAATCCGAGGGCCCTCTACTTCTGGGTCCTCTTCCTTATCGGCCCGCTTGGCGTTGGCCTTGTAGATTCGTACGGCCACGCTGTCGAAACCGTACCGGTGAAACCCCCATTCTTCCTCAGCACCTCGACTGTCCCCTCATTAAGAGTCAGGACAACCTGGCGCTTCGGACCAACGGCCTTCTTGGCTACTCGCCAGTCAGAGGAGGGGAAGTCGGGGTTACTCAGCTGCTGCAGTTTGAGTATTTTCTCCGGCTCCGCTGGCTTGTGTAACAGCCACACCCGAGCCCTTGACTTGCTGGGGATCTTGTCCCAGTCCACGGCGGCGAGCTTCGCACCTGGGTACACTACACCCAATCCTTCGATAGCCCTCTTGTAAAATGCGACCGATTCTTCGTATTCGCAAGCGATTGCCTTAATGCCGCCCTGGTGCCAACCGGCATCCTCACAGCGAGGCAGTGCACCACCAGATGCTAGCAGCTCCTCCACGAAACTGCTGTGCAGTTCCCCAACGATCCAACGGCATTGGTCCCTCGGGATATATCCGTCACTGGAGCCCTCGTCCACCGGGCCGAGCATCCGGGAGTGGGCTCACTTCTAGAGTCGCTTGCGGTCACGCCACAAGGCGGACCCAATGGTTTACCCTTCCCCATAGCTCCGGCCACCGGGTGAAGGTGCTCTGAAGAGCTGCTTTGTTAAGCACTCGGGAGCGTCCCCGGCCGCCTTTAACGTTTGGCGGTCACCTATATTTTTCTTTTTATTTTCGGATTTATTCATATTTTGTTCCCACCAGAGTTCGCATACTACAGTCCAAGCACCCCCCGGACACGCATCCCTCGGCATATGCTGTTCCACCTTGGATTGGGGTAATTTTTTGGGCAGGAGTTTTCTTCTCCCCGCCCGACTACCATTCGTCAGCATCCTCAGCAGAGACATGACCTACTGGGACCTGCTTTCAGCCGCCCTCACGGGGAGAGTATAGTCGCACTTCCAGCGGTGCGGACCGTTACGGCAGGTGATTTCTCACCCGTTTTTCCCCCTGTACGGCCCCTGGCTGACGGCCCATAGCATGGACCCTTTAAAATAATTACGGAATGCAATTCATTAGTGCAAACTCATAGTAGAAAAGCTATTAATCCTAGGATTGCCAGATGAGCCCTTAAGTTGGAGAACTACGATTATTCAATTATGCATAGACCCGGTATAAATATGGCCCATGTAGACGCTTTAAGCAGACAGAAAGAAGTTGTAAAGTTTTTAGAATATAGCGAGTTTGGTGATAATAAAGACTTGTTAGACAACTTTTAGACAACCGTACAGACAAACTTTTAGAAAACCGTAGAGACGATTGTAATGAGAGCAGTATAGATAGCATTATTGAAAGCCTTTTAGAAATCCGTAGAGACACCCTTGGTGATAAAATGTCACTTGAAGACCTTTGAGACGATCCCTTAGAGAGACTACGTTTTATGTTGGAAGCAAAACCTTAGTGAAGAAGGAGAGGAAGAAAACTGTGGAAAACACTGTGAGAAAGCGGCCACGTAAAAATGCCTGGGGAGATGATAAATTGGAGTTTCGGGAGGATGCTTTTCTAAAATCAATACCGTTAGTTGGAGTTGTAGGAGCAACACCTGATGACGTAGATCTAATTCTACAAACGGAGCAGCTGAGGGATGAAAATATAGTTCATTTGAGAGAGAAACTAGAGAGAGGAAACGTGCGTAACTTTGAGTAAAGGGATGGACTGGTATGTCGAAAGAACGTGGACGATTCTTATTGTTTGTATGCACCTGCTTGTATGAAAGAACAGTTAATTAGAAAATGTCATGAACAACTAGGAAACTTGAAGGCAGATAAGTGCGTTAAAGATTTGAGAAGGACCTATTGGTTTCCAGAAGTGAGAACTAAAGTTGAACATTTTATTAAAAATTGTCTTTCGAGCATTTTGCATTCGGTGCCGAGATCTATTCATAACAGAACCTTGTATAGAATTCCTAAACCTTGTAGTCCGTTTCATACACTCCATATAGACCATCTAAGCCCCTTACCGAGTATAATTAAAAAAAAAAGCATCTCCCGATTGTTATTGATGCTTTTACCAAGTTTATCAAATTCTTTCTCGTTAATACCACTAGTACAAGAGAAGCGAGAGATGCGTTGAGTAACTACTTTGATTTTTACAGTCGACCCCATAGGATTATATCGAATCGCGGAACNTGGACTTGACCAATGAAGTATACCATCCCGGAGGGTATCTACTGTTGCGGCGAAGAAGGTTGTAACTTCCTCGAAAATTATATTCGTTGACGTTGACAAATCGTCGAGCACTGCTTGCACTGCTTTTTATGCATGTTATATCATATTAATTTTTCACTTTTTATCATCGCTTTCCTCCTACGATTATATTTGTATCGATGGTCGTAGTAGTAGCCTGCGGCTTAAGCCGCAGCCGTAGAGAATTTTCGAGGTCCTCAGGCAATTCTTTTATATGTGACAGGTGTCACGGTCGGAGCGGTGATGATGAGGATTTGAGCAATAAAGGATGTGAAGGGTACTATTTCATAAAAATAGTTGATTTGCAGGCTCCTGCGTCACGGTCGCCATGTAAAATAATGATTGGTATTCTTTTATTTTGCCGAGCAGGGAAGGTCCCGCTCCGACTGATGTCTTTATTCCAATCCAATTGAATTCATTAACGTTAACATATTTTATTCTTACCAAATAAGCCGCAGCTGCGCCGACAGCGAAGCCGGCAGCAGAGCGGACAGTTCTTATATATATATATGTATATATATAAATCAGCGACGGCAAAGGGTCGCTGAGGTAGGGAAGAGGTATCATGTTCACGTAGTGACAGTGTGGTCGCGCATGTAAGATATGCGGACTCAGCACTTAGCAGGCCCAATGCTAGGGTCTTTGACTTATTGAATAAGTGCATTTATATATTTCATATTTATGCATACCACTGAGTACAGTGTGCATTCGCTATGTGAACATGCTACAAGTGATATAGTTGAAAGCATAGAGCTCCTCGTGAATACCAAGTTGATAATTATGTTGCTATAAGAAGTGTTGATACTACGGCAGGAATCAATAATTATATTTAGTTTGCCCCTAAGTACCGTGGGCCCTATAGGATAAGCCGTGTGTTTGGTAATGAACGATACGAAGTAGTTGATATTGATGATTGCCAGTTAACTCAACTGCCATTTAGAGGCGTGTTAGAACCTGCTAGACTTAAGCCGTGGATAAGTAATGTTAACGAACTTGTGTTCCTTTGTTTATAAAGATCAAGGTCGATCTGTTGTCAGGTCGGCCAAACGTAAATAATGTATATATTATAAGTTTAGGATAAGGTAACATTGTAAATATCGATAAGAATGGGGAATCGATAGGTGGTGATCGACCGTGCACGATGGAGAAGTGCGATCACTCTCTCGAGGACGCGAAACGATAGATGCAAAGGAAGTAAATAAAGAAAATAAGAACTTAACAAAATCAAATCTTCCTCTCTAGGCGCAAGAATCGAAGTGTGCCGTATAATTTTAATACAGTTGCAGGCATGTCGAAAATTGGGCTTTTGTGCATTTTTATTTCTGATTGAAAACGCAACATGCAATCAGAGATAAGATCTCATTTTAATCAGAATTGATTAAGCTTTCATTCTGCATACTTGATTTTGTTGTACCATGCTTCTCTATCGACCTACGAAGGTTGAAACTAAAGTTTTCGGGGTGTCGTATAATTGTGGGCAGGAGTGTAGAAGACTATCTGCAAAGTTTCATTCAGATGACTTCAAAACTGAGGGACTAGTTTGCGTAGAAATGGACGGACAGACGGACAGACGGACATGGCTAGACCGGCTCGGCTGTTGATGCTGATCAAGAATATATATACTTTATAGGGTCAGAAATGTCTCCTTCACTTTTGTCTAAAAGTATAATACCCTGCAAGGGTATATGTATGTTGATTATGAAATAAAGGTTTTTAATCTATCTTTATGTACTGTTTGCCTTGTATTTTTATTACTTTAAATTATGATATTTTCGTTTTCCTCAACACTTTCTACCCTATATCTAAAATCTAACTTATTTATTTCGTTTTTTAAGAAAACCTGGTCTTCTATTTTTAGTTGAATATCATTTACTTTCCTATCATATGAATTCTTATTTCTGTTTTTGCTATCTTCTATCATTAATCTAGATCTTTTGTAGGCTACTTCTTACTTATACTTACGATTATACGATTTCTTAGCGTAGTCATCATTGTATAGTGGTTCTATTTTATCTATGCTATTAAATTGTATCGGCAAGTTCGATGCATTACCGAATACTAGCTCATATGGACAGTAGTCATGTGCCATCGAGGGTGTAGTGCTAAACAATACGTAAAATGTGGGAGCCAAGTGTCTCAATCGGTTTTGTCTAGTGAGATATAGGACCGGATGAATTCATTTAATGTTCTATGACTTCTTGTTACGGTTCCGAAAGTCTGGTAATAGTGTGCAGTAGATGTTATGTTTTTTATATTCAAATTTTTATAAATCTTCAATTATTGAATTTTTGTATTCTGTTCCCATGTCAGTAATGAACGTCTTCATTGGACCGTACTTCATAATAAAATCTTTAAATATATCTTTTTCTACTGTTTTAGCACTTTTGTTTTTAATTGATAATTCTACAAGATAATTTGTTAAATCGCAGATTAATGGTACTGCGTTTTAATTTTCGTTTTCAGATTTGGGTAGTGGACCGATCATATCCACAATTACCCTGTCAAAAGCCATTTGTGGTGTTTCGGTTATTGTCAGTGGGGTCTTTGTATGGTTCGTCGATTTTGACTTTTGGCATTTAGGCATTTTCTTACAATATTTGATATATATCGGGTCATATTTTCCTAATAATAATGCCTTTTTGTTTTGCTAATGTTCTAGCTATGTCCGTATGACATCCTTGTATTGGATTACATGGAATGTAAACAGTATTGCTTCTTTCTCTTTTAAATTTTTGATAATACGGTCACCGGCTTGAGTAGCGCTACTCTTAGAGATCGTAATATTTTATTGCCCATAATTTTAAAGGATTCTATTGATATGGTGTCGAAAAACTCTTTTCGCTCGGTGCCACTTTGAGTTGCCTAATATTAAGTATACCGGCTTCTTTTTCAAGCCTTTGAAAGAACTGACCTAAGTCGAGTACTTCATTGGTTTATATATCGCTAACGTCAATCCTTGCTATAACTTTATAGAGAATCCGATATTCGCAAGGTCACTACTTTTCGTACCTCGTCATTAACTATGCCTTCATATACGTTGGGCTGAGAAGCTTTTTTCTGAGTTTGCCTAGGCAGATCTACTTGATATTTTCCTGCGCCGGAATTTTTCGGTTTACTTTGATTTCTGGTAGTGGCTTTCAGAATTGAATTATTGGTTTGCATGCTCGTCTGCTATTGTTATTCTAGATAATGCGTCAGCTACATAATTATCTTTGCCTCTCAGATAATCAAATGTAAAATTATATTCCTTAAGTTTAAGTCTCATTCGCGTTAGTTTGGAACTTGGATTTATCATAGAGAAAAGGTATGTGAGTTGCCTGTGATCAGTCTTGACAGTGAAATGTCTACCATAAACGTATGGTCTGGAGTAAGTTCTCGCCCAATGAATTGCTGTCAATTCTTCTTCGTTGTGCTTTTATTCCTTTTGCCCTTATTAAATGATCTTGATGCATACGCAACTGGAAGTTGAAGTCCATTTTTGTTTTGAGTTAAAACTGATCCACATGCTTGCTCGCTTGCATCCGTTATTATGCCAAATACTTTGCTGAAATCTGGGTATTGTAATAAATGTTGTATGCAGGAATGACTTCTAGAGCGGTATGGCTATGAATATGAACAAAGTTAATAGTAATTGTCTTTATTTAAATATATTGAACTTTATAGGAATTATAATATAGTCGCACAAATTGGTTGCGATCAGACGCTGCACGACCGGTTGCTCTCTTACGACGACTGACTGAGTGACCGTACAATAGGATGGCCATATGCCCTCACAGACTGTCAGCATATTCGTTAGGTAGTGATGCCATATGCTTACAGTCGGCTTCCTGACATTTCGTAGCGACCTCGCACGAATAGTTAATATTAGCAGGGTCATCTTCATCATCGGTGCCAGCAAATGGTATCTGGCACCACGGATTTAGTTTGTCAGACGCATACACAGATTTGTAGTGACGTTGAGTTCTTTGGGCATTCGGCAAATCTTCAATAAAATAGCGGTCATGTGGTGGTACCTTAGCAATAATAAACGGGCCTTTATAACGATGTTCGAGTTTACGTGATGTGACAGTACTGGCTGGTTCGTTTTCGGCCAACCTAAGTCTTCTTCGCTGTAAACCGTCGGCTGGGCGTGTTTGGCGTCATAGCGTTTCTTGACTTCTGCTCGATTCGTGTTGCAGTATCGGTACGAAGCTGTTGCAACTCTTCGGTAGTCAGTGCTTGGTTATACATTGTATGTACATTGCAACGCTTGTATTACGGAGTTTTGCAAAGTGTCTTGTGGCTCGTAGCCATGCAGGAGCTGAAAAGGAGAACAATTAGTGCTTTTGTTGGTCATCGTATCGATGCTCCACTAAATTTGGTGCAGTATGCAGTTTCTCATCCCAGCGCTTCTTATTCTCAACGGAATGCAATAACATCGACCGGATGATGCGGTTAGTGCGTTCGGCATGTCCATTTGCTTGCGGGGTGCGAACACCATTAAGAACATATTTGACGTTATGTTCTCGACAAATCTTTTCGAAATCTTTCTACGTGAAAGCAGTTCCTCGGTCGGTCACGATTGTTTCAGGCGTTCCCACGTAGCTGCAAACATCTCGGAGGATATCAATAACATGCCTGCTTGCTTTTAACGGCCCGTATTATGGTTAACTTTGTAAATGTATCAACGATTACCAGGATATGCTCGTTACGTATGGAACTTCTCGGAAAAGGTCCTAGATGTTCGATATGTACCGTAGCCAGTACCTTTGGCTTGATATTAACGTAGTGGTTTTGACCCTCTTGGCGACCTCCTCGTTGCTTGTACAAGGTACAACCCACGCATGAACTTATGTATCCCTTAACTTAATTTCGCATACAGGGGAACCAGAATTGATTCATTATTCGGCCTATTGTTTTGTCGGTGCTCATATGTCCTGCGTTGTCGTGACATTCTACAAGAATACGATAGCGTAACTGCTTGGGCACAACCCACAGGTGCTTGTTGTTATATTTACGATATAGTCGACCAAGTTCAAGGACATACTCGTCGTTCTCTGTAATCTTCTTGGCAATCATTCGTCCTGCAGTTGTATAGCAAACAATCAATCGGCCTCATCAATGACGGACTTAAATATCTTTAAATTGGCTTCGTCCATTTTACGCGAACATTCGTATGGTGCTCGGCTTAAGGCATCGACGTGTTCCATACGAGTACCTGGGCGATGCACTATCTCAATATCAATACCGAATTCTTGAATACGCAGCCACCATCGGGCAATTCGGGGTATTAGCTCTCTTTTCTCCATTGTCGTTTTTAGCGCATTTCAATTAGTTATGACTCGGATACGTTTTCCATAGACATAATACTTAAATCGTTCCAGAGACTCGACAACAGCCAAGGCTTCTAACTAATAGCTGTGGAACTTTGTTTCGTTGAATGACGTCGATCGGCTATAATAGGCTACTGTCTTTAAGTGATCGTTTTCATTTGGCAGTAAACCAACAGAGCTAGTATGTATTTCGTGTTCTGCGCTGACGTCATAGCTAACAAAAACAGGCTTTGAAATAAGGCGTTGTTTAAGTTTATTGAAGGCGTCGTCTTGCTGTGGTTTCTAATTAAACGGCACGTCTTTGCGTAGCAGCTTGCGTAAAGGCTCGTCTTTCTCTTCACAGCGAACGGTCGTGTTTTTGTTTTGCGCTCCGAATTTTGTGTTTTTTT